>JANGFI010001804.1:0-33218 GCA_025758705.1 Goffeauzyma gilvescens | reverse complement strand
GGGGGGGGGGGGGCAGAGGAAGGGCGACGGATGGGGGTGGGTAAGTGGCAGGTTTGTGTGATCTCCTTCACCATGATCCCATCCCATCCACGATTACAACCCTCGATCCTGGGACGGCACGAGCAACAATACCCACCCCCTGATCGTCACGACTCCATTCCCATCCTCGCCAGCCACAAAGGGGCCCCGGCCCCGATCTCAATCTCGATGTAAGAGGATAGATAGATGTCAAATCTTCAAAGACAACAATCACATTCCCCCCCCTTCCTTTGTCTTTTTCCCCTCTTGTTTATTGTCGTCACCTATTTTCTCTTCAACCCCTTGATCAGAAAACTCAAGTTTTTCATCGAAAACATTTACATTTTATTCCAACCTTTTCAATTCTTTAATCTCAATATCTCAATATGGGTCTCGCTAGTAAAGTGAGTGTCTGTCTGCCTGTTCTGTCTTCTTTTTGTCTCCTTTTTTGTTCTGTCTTTTGTCTTTTGCCTTCTGTTTTCTGTTTTCTGTTTTCTGTTTTCTGTTTTCTGTCTTGTGTCTTGTGTCTTGTGTCTTGTGTCTTTTTTCTATACGCAAAACCTTCTGTTACTTTTTCTGACATCCCAGCAACCTACCCTTCCAACAGCTCGCCGCCTCCCAGTCCGCCGGTGGTGCTCACGCTGCTCCCCCTGCCGGCGCTCCTCAGGCCCAGCAACCCTACGGCCAACAGTCTCAAGCAGGTCAACCTCCTCAGTACGGTCAACAGCCTCAGCAGGGACAGTACGGCCAGCCTCAACAGCAGCAGGGACAGTACGGTCAACAGCCTCAGCAGGGACAGTACGGTCAACAGCCTCAGCAGGGACAGCAGCACGGACAGTACGGCCAGCAGCCTCAACAGGGTCAAGGTCAGTACGGTCAGCCTCAGGGTCAAGGTCAAGGTCAGTACGGTCAGCCTCAAGGTCAACAGGGTCAACAGGGTGCTCAAGGTGGATATGGGGCGCCGGCTGTTCCGGGAGGTCGACCGTGAGTTTTGGTTGCTTCCCTCTTCTCTTCTTTCCACTTCTCTTGGCGTTGGGGATTGGATTCTTGGTGTCAATTGCGTTTCCTTCTTTCTGTTTCGCGACGATTCGTACGTTCGTTTCGCTGTGCATGATGAACGACAATAAGGGTGTTTCTTAGAGTCTCTCGTGGAAAGGCTCATGAACATTGACAGGCTCGTGGGAAGGGAAAACCGGGAGGGAAAGGACAGGTCACAAGGAGGTACCTGACTTCTGTCTTCGGCCTCTTTGTGGGGCCTCCGGATGGACTTTCTTCATCCACGGAATAGTAGCTAGGGATTGAAGGAGGGATCAGCGGACATGAGGTGACAAGAGAACGTTGGACAGAACGAAAAAAAACGAAAGAATGAAAAGCGTCTGCCTGCCTGTATGCGGCACGAAACGGGGGATGATCCCCAGGATCAAAGACGGTCGAGGTACTCGTTGCGATGGGAGGAGATCGGAGCGATTTTGTATTGATCGCCGGATGCGATGTGATGTGATGGGAACCCAAGCGCTAAATCATCAATATTCGAAATTATGTCTTGTCTCTGCCTTTCACGCGCTTCACGCTTCACACTCCAATATTCCAACACTTGATAACCAATCGCCTACAATACAACTAACACCATCACCTACCTTTCCGCTATCCTACGCCTACGCCTACACCTGCACCCATACAAATACCAATACCAAAACCAACATTGTCCCCTTCGAACCCATTGATTGCTCGTGCGCCTCACAGCGGAGCTCCTGGCCAATACGCTCCTCCTTCCGGTGCCCCCCCTCAGGGTCAGGGTCAGGGTCAGGGCCAGGGTCAGGGCCAATACGGCCAGCCCCAACAAGGTCAGGGCCAATACGGTCAGCCCCAGCAGCAGCAGCAGTACGGTGCCCCGGGTGGTGCTCCCGGTGCCGGTGCCGGTGCCGGTGCCGGTGCCGGTGCCGGTGCTGGAAGTGGAACGTTAACGAACCCGCAGGCGATCTTCTCGAGTCTTCAGGCTTGCGTTGTTGAGGTTCGTACCCAGTCTCTAGCTGGCCTAATCTTCTTGATTCTTTTTTTCAACAGAAACGACATGAGAACATCCCAAGAACATTCTCTGACCTCCTTCATTGTTTGTTCTTTCTTCCCATCGTCCTCCTTCCTTTCTCCGCTCGTACACCACATGCCCGTACCTCGCTTCAACACTCACAGCAAAAGCTGCAACCGTTCTACCCTGACCCGAACCAGCTCCACCAGATCGCTCAACAGATCGCTTCGTCTGGCAGCCTCGCTAGGATCGCCCAGGAATGGAGGGTGAGTCCACGGACCGCTGCAACTTACCTCTATTTCCCTTCAATTTGTGCTGATCGCTAACTTCCATCCCTCACCGTCCTTCTATGATGTAGCTCCCCGCTGAGCTCGCCGTCGATCTTTGCAAGTTGGCGCTCTATGATTCCGTTCTGCTCTGTGACGATTCTGGAAGTATGAGGTTTGAGGAGGTGAGTCCATCGTCCATTTGTCTGTTTGTCGGTCGAAAGAGTCTGGGAATCGGGGGTCTCGCTTCGCTAATGCTCACAAATCTGGTTCGCGAACATGTAGAACGGATCCCGAATCGACGATCTTAAGTTGATCATTAGCCGAGTCGCTTATGCCACTGCGTGAGTCCCAGGCCTACAGTTGGAGAAATAGATCGCTCAAGTAGCGTCTGCACCTGTTGGACGCCTATACTTACTTCGCTCTTCTTTTCGTCCACAGTCTGTTCGATCACGACGGTATTGAGGTAAGAATCTAGTCTCATCCGGAACCGAGGTCATACAGGCTAAGCCCCACTCTCCCTCGAATTGCACTGACACCCACACACACCCTCGTCGCAATCACAGGTCCGATTCCTCAACTCCCCCACCGAAGGCCGAGGAATCAACTCTGAGCAGGCCGCCACCCAACTCTTGAACAACATCAAGTTCTCCGGCTTGACCCCGCTGTGGACCGCTCTCTCAAAGAAGATCCTTGAGCCTCTCGTCTTGGGCCCTGCTCGATCTGGTGCTTTGAGGAAGCCTGTTTTGGTCATCGTTATCACTGATGGGTGAGTAGGGACCCTCTGCCCCTTTCTTTTTGTTTGATCCGAAGGTGTATCGAGTGGTAGTTAATGAATGTACTCGGTGCCCTTTTCTGGTATTCTTCTTGTGCGTTTTAGAGAACCTGCGGGTGACCAGTTAAGCTCTGACGTTATCGGTCGAGCACACCAGGTTAGTACGAAAAACTCC
Source organism: Goffeauzyma gilvescens (assembly GCA_025758705.1). Classification (NCBI taxonomy): domain Eukaryota; kingdom Fungi; phylum Basidiomycota; class Tremellomycetes; order Filobasidiales; family Filobasidiaceae; genus Goffeauzyma; species Goffeauzyma gilvescens. The sequence continues at coordinate 29,958 of JANGFI010001804.1, read as the reverse complement.
CCTTGGCTAATTTGGCGCAGTGCGGAGTTCCCAATCCTTCTTTTCTCAATGAAGGTTATGCTGATCAATATCCTGTCTTTTCTATCAGGAGCTGCAACGATCCCGATACCAGGGAGCCGGTGTCGCCTACCAGTTTGCTCAAGGTTCGTCGCAGAGTTGTCATCTTGGTACATTCAGTCGATTCAGACTTGTTGACCCACTTAATTTACTAATCGCAGTCGGTAACGACATGAAGGCTCAGGCTTACTTGGCTAAGTTGGACAGCGACCCCCAGATCGGTCACCTCATCGACGCTACCAGTAACTACGAGGTCGTGAGTGGTACTTTTTTGGGTTTCAAGCTGTATCTCGATAAGGGACGACGCTGACCCTGGATGTTTCTCTCCTGTTTGCTGCTTCTGCGAATATTCAGGAACAAGCCGAGTTCATGCAGAAGAACAAGATCGACTTGTCTCCTGAAACGTGAGATGATCCTTCGTACTTTTGAGTTTCTTTTTGTTACCAACTTGGGAATCTGACACCCTTGTTCCTATTTCCCTATGTACTATAGCTACCTCTTGAAATTGCTCATGGGAGGTATCGATGCGTCCTACGACACCCAAGGTTAGTAACCTTTTCTTTACATTCCATTCAACTGACCTGGACGCTAACGAGACTGTCCGTCCTTCATATTCCACTCACCACCCTGTAACAGACGAGTAAGCTCATCCGAACTCAAGCCTATAATTAATAAAACGAGAGACTTGTCTGTCTAATGCTTGATAAGCAGACAATCTCGCTTCAACTCGGTCCGCTATTGAATAGGCCGAATTACAGGTAAAGCAAACAGAAGATTGGAGTGAGCGGGTTCCGGGATGGTGGGTGAAAAATCAGAATCAAACACGAAAGCGATGCGAAACCGAAGGACCATGTAAAAAAAAGAGAAGATGAAAAGTAAATAACGCAATATCAGAAGTGAAAATTAGTGATGCAAAATGGTTCTATGAAAGGGAAATTATGTGCTCGTCATCTTCATCTCAATCTTTGTTACAGTCTCGGAGGCTTCAATGGTACCAAATATTGCAAAACATCGAGTTGTATCGCTTTGACTGATCCGCTGTCATGATCGTTCAGAGTCATTGGCATATTACTAAGCCTGCATTCCTTGCCTCTAGCTTCTGTACAGCCTTGCAAAAGATATTTCAAACCGGACCCTTGCGTTAGAGACTCCGGTCTACGAGACTAAAGGTCCGAATCGGTTTGCCTGCCCTCAAAGACGTGGTAGATTTTTTGTTGAATATGCAATCGTCATCTGACACCGTCGCATCCATCCTTCCACGGCACAGCTACCTTTTCAATCCGTTCACGGAAGGGTATACATCTCGATTGGCATCTGGGTGTTCATCTAGAGATCCAGGCAATCGAGCCTTGGATGGCGGTGAATTCCAGTTGAGTAGTTCTCCAACATCTAGATACTACGTTGTTTACCTGAAGTCGAGTCGGTATATCACATTTCAAAAGATGGACGATACGCAATACTGGCGGCCGAAAAGTGGGCTCATCAGTCTTCTCCTATTTTCTCGCTCATACTTTATGTGACGGTAGTCGGTCCAATCATCAACCCCCATCCTTTTTCCTAAGGACAATCATCAATCTGGAAGAACAAACCATTGGCCAAGACGATTTAGTTAGGCAGGAATTGCTGACTAAACTAGCATGCTGATAGTGCTCGATTATGTTGCGATCTTCATTGACTCATTAAGGCTTCACTGACTACCTTCCAGCACCGTGCGATACTCAATCGCCCCCTAGTTCTTAATCGTTCACACTTCATACCTTCACTTCACCTCTTCTGGGTCCATTCCTTAATGTTAGGTAGCATACCCTGAAATTCTCAAATCCCGATCTCATCGTTCTCTTCCAGTTGTCGTTGCTATCCTCCCCTTTTGTATTTTATCCATATTTTTTTCTCGATTATGTACTTTCGCAACATGTCCGTCCGGCAAAGAGAAGACGACACCCTCGACTCTGCCACCCCACCTTCGAAAGCCAAGAAGATCAAGCTGACTTCACCACATCGATCCATCACTCTGATATTCAAAATTTGCAGTGTGGCCAGTCTGGTGACTGTTGGCGAGGGAAAAAGCAGCATCCTCGACGTTCTTCTTCGGTACATCCCGTCTGTAGCCTGCACGATCCACAGAACTGTTCACCTCGCAAGAGACCACACCAGAGGCTCAAAATACGACGTGCTGTATGGAATGACCTCGAAGGGCCTTGCAGAATCTATCTGCGTTTGTGGCGAGTATGCCTCAGAACGTGTTAAGGATAGGGGAGGGGACGAAAGATTGGTGCCAATACCGGGTGGTGGACTGAGACATTGAACGAGAGCAGATATTACGATAAATTGACCCACTTTCGATGTAATTTAGCATTGAGGACGATGTAAATGTGACAACAGTCTCACAGGAGATAAATCGGCCTTTCTTCGATCGCTCAGAAGGTTTACTCCAGTGACCTGTGCTGTATCTACCGCGATGATGTCGCCACAAATACCGATCTCGGCTTCATTGTCTGCAAGGGGGATTTGTCCGGGCAACTAAGCATGGCAAAATTATGCATGCAAGACAATCCCCTGGTGAGACGCCTCTGAGACCGAAAGCAATCCAATAAACTTTCGCTTACGCTCATATCCCTATCAATCCACAAACAAGTCAGCTCTCGTTGAAACATCGATGACGGACACCTCCAAGACGGAAAGTGATGAATGTCGGGTCAGGCTTCCCAAGTAAATGATGGCGCTGTTAAGGCAGGAAGAGCCGATGGACGACATGTCAAAGGTTGAACTGGTGAGAGAAAAGATCTCGAACAACACGGACGGCTATCAATCTATCAAGTGTTGAAAGATCGAATCTTCGCAGAACTTCGCTGACACAAACGAGAACAATGCGGTCCTCGCGCGACTGGTTGTGAGCGAGGAAGTACCTCACTCGCGGGGGACAAAGAAGGGGGTGAGGAAGGTGTGATTGTCAAGACAGAAGAAATGAGCCTTGTGGAAAGCAGCGATTATGACAGGAGCGAAGATGAAATCATCGTGCAGCCAGACAGAAGCTTCAAGATCGGTAACCTCACTTACCCAGTTTCTCCTTAGCCATAGCCACGGTCGGTCCAATTCTGATGGCAATGGAAGGGATGGATATATACGAATCGAGTGCGGTGGGTCCGTAAATCAAAAGGGCTAAGATGATACATTTTCAATGTCAAGAACCGAAAGGTCATTTCTGAAAAGAGCGGGGTTGATTCTTTTTCTGCGGAGCTGAATGACGAGATGTAGTATATGCATAAGCCTCACGAGAGGCTATTTGGAACAGTAACCAGCTTCGACTTCTCTCATAGTGATTCCTCTTCTGTCGCATCATTATGTTGTCTTTCTCTGAGCCAAGCAGACGATCCACCTTTTCTTCCCTCATTTCCTCTCGCAGCTACCTTTTTGAAGCTACACCATCTGGTGAGTCGACCAACAAACAATGCGAATTTGTCCCAGTTTCCTCCGTGTATGTCTCGGAGTCGAACCGCTTGAGGAGATTAAGCTTTGTGAACAATCTGCCCGGCATCTGTCTTGATACCAGTCATTGGGGACTCATACGTATATCTCACACCGCAATGCACCACTCTCATGTCCAAGAATGCGGCGAAAGCACTCCGAGCAACCACGACCTGACGAATCTGACTTGGATTTCAGTCTCCTATTTCTTTGACACATATTGGCACATCTTGGCATAATATGAACCACGATACCGACCGAGCATCTTCTTGTTTGATGCCTAAGCAGGTGATTCTCACTATGCTACCCCAACATTTCTCGACCGACAAGAAGGTGGCAAAAAGCGCGAAAGAGAGGTGGAGACGAATATACTACCATGTCCGCGTCGATTTCGCACTCCTCTAGATCGACACAAGGTTCAGGGCATTAAGGACCAGATCGCCATTGGCAACGACGAGGATTGAACTTGACCGATGATAAACTACCTTGCAGTCCAAAGAGGATGACAGCCGTCGGCGACTTCGCAAGGACCACTAATGAAACCTTCATCTCTGTGAAAGGCATACTCATGTGCTTCCTAGCTGAGCTATATCGACTTGCGTCAGATCCGACGCGTCAATAAGACGATATTCCGCGGGAAAATACTTAATTCCGTCCTATACCTTGCTTGCACTTCAAAGATCCGAGCCGCAACAACTATCATAATCAACGATGTCGGGGCCTCTGTCTCTTCAGAAAGACACCGACGCATCCCCCCTGACTGACTCTAAACTCCGTTTCCCACAGACTCGCCCCGTATGGCCGGCAACGCCATCAGACGACCCTTCGTCATCAAATCCGCCTTTTCCTCTCCGTAAAGACCCTCCTACAGCGTCGCTTCAACTGTCCTCGGAACGTGGGCCCATAGAAAGCAATGAAGGTTCCAGCTCAATGCCTTCGATCCTCTTACCCACAAGCCTAGCGGCAAAAGAGCGAAAGTTCCACCGAACAAGCAGGTTAGAGGAGAAGGTAGCAAGCGGGAGCTCGTTCTCGGAGCAACAAGCGCATCAGTCGAAAGGACACAAGTCTCCTTCGAGGCTCAGTGTGTCTCCTCAAGCTGAGAGATCGATTCTGATAAACGATCAGGGGAATGAAACGAGCCTTAACTCGAATATCAAACCCGAGATTCGTCGACGCAGTCCAAGCGTTGAAATAATCGATCATCCGGGAACGCGAAAGAGGGCCGCATCAAAGGAACGAGGACCAGAAGAGAGACATCCTATCCAGGAGGTTAAGAGAAGAAGAATGAGTAATGCCAGTGAATCTCCAAGTGATGACGGGGAGGAGTGGTGTGCGATCTGTCTACAGAGCATATCGGACCCGACCATCGTGGGCGAATGTGGTCATAAAGGATTTTGTGTGAGTCACTCAGTACTTCCATATGTGAATGCCATCTAGTCACACTAACTCTCATGTTTGTCTCTCAGTTCGAATGCATCAACGTATGGGCGAATCAAGCCCGCAAATGCCCCCTATGTACTGCTGCGATGGCGAGCTTTCTCTTGCATAACCTTGATGGGCCGGTCGGTCCCAAGAAATTCTTCCTCCCACCTCTTCCCTCCGTCAAACCCACATCACATACCATCGCCGCTGCCTCTGGTTCTCACCTTCCCCATCGTCCATCTAGTTCAAGCTCACGGCATCGTGGATCGGATTTCACACCATCTGACCGCTCCGGGACACCCATGAATGGCGACGTTTGGGCTCAAATTCAAGCTGAGCGAAGAGAAAACAGGGCAGGAAGTGATGATGCTCTCGAGCGGGCGATCGACAGGAGAAGGCTACTCTACCAAAACGGCCTTTATGCGAAACACGTTGCGAGTAATACCTTCACAAGGTTTAAGCCAATACCGACACCGAGGCAGTTCCGGGATAATCCCGAGATGATACAGGTGAGTGTCATTGGTATTTTGTCTCAGCGGAAGAATTGCTGTATATTAACAATCTTCTGTGTTTCATAGCGAGCTTCGGCCTTTCTCAGGCGCGAATTGAGAGTTTGGAGAAACATGGATGTCGAGGTGAGCACCACATATTCGATCAAACTTGGCCTCCTAGCTGACAGGATATATCACTTTGGTGTCTCACAGTTCCTTACGACCTACATCGTCTCGCTCATGAGAACGATGGACATACGGACTGAGACGGCTGTGACCTTGCTTGCCGCTTTTCTGGATCCACCCGGATGTCAAGGCAGAGATCGAATTGGTGCCGAACATTTCGTACACGAAGTGTATTCCTACCTCAGAAGTCCATACCGAGATCTAGCAGTATACGATGCTGTTGCACAATACGATCCTATTCCTGCTGTGGGTCAGGAGGAGGAGGACGAAGAGACGGGGACGCAAGATCATCTGGCTCAAAAATCGAGCGTCAGAGTCAAGAAAGCAGCTCAACCCGATCAAGACGAGAGCATCAGAATCGAAGATCGGCGAAGACGTACAGACGCTGATGTCGACAGCTGGAGCTCCGATTCCGACTCAGACTTGGAGCTGCAATCACAATCACGATCCTCCTTAGGCTCAAGATCGCCGTCTCGGTCTCCATCTCGATCACCTCCTCCTAAATTGTGGAAAACAAACCCTCGGCGATGGTCTCAGCATGACTCATATATACCGCCCAGGTCACCCCAGCCTCTCACATCCAATATTCAAAGAAATAGGGGGGATCACTGGGAAGATCCTGAAATGGTGGAGAACAGGAATGCTGGGAGACGAGACCAAAAGATCAGTTTGAGCGGATCAAGTCAAATATCTCAGACAGAAGCCGTCCCACAGCGAACGGTTCACCGAGGTCTTCGAGGTTGGGGAGAAACGGAGGATAGCAAAGGTCCGCTCCTGGCAAATGACACAACACTGCGACTAGAGCAGACGGGTTCGAAAGATAAGGACAGTGCGCTTTCGATTCGGATGAACATCCGAGGGGTTGGAGGCAAAATGTCGGAAGCTGCGGGCAAACATGCAGGAAGTAAGAAAGCCGATCTTCTCGCGATGGAAAACAAGGTGCGGGCGGGGCAACACATGCCCAATAGTTCATCAGAAACCACCGCCGCAGCGAATAAAGCCCAGGATATCAATCAGGCGTCACGAGATAAGCGAGCAGAAATCAGGGAAAAACTGCTTGGCAAGCTGGTGAGAGAGAAGCTGTCAAGGCAAGCTGACAAGCATGCTCTACAATCGTCCACCGCTCAAGACACCTCAGCGCCAATGACATCGACGCCCGTGGCTGCCTCGATTGAAGCCGAGAAGCCAAATAGCCTAGCGGATGCCAGCGCGCGAGACGCAGAAGCCGGAGCCAGAGCCAAGGTCCGTCTCAAGATTCAAAAGGACAAGAAACTCAATGTGCCGAATCACCTTGTAACCGCTGGCCAGGAAGAGAATTCGGCCCAAAACACGACCTCCCACCTTTTTTGGCCGGACAAGGTGTCACAGACCACGGGCACAGTATGGGGTTGGAAGGTGAATGAAAGCGGAACAAGCATCGTTGTGGCTGATGTGACTGACGATGACCTTGGAGGAGCTTCTAGGATCAACAGCCAAGGGACCATTGAAGAGCTGTCTCGAATCGGTGTGGCACGACAAAACAGCGACAGAGATCCTCAAGAACATGTCATCGGAGCAGGAAGTGACGACGGCTTGGAGATTGTGGTAAACTCACAAGGGAGACCTGCACCCAGGTGAGAGGATGAAAGAAGACGGGTGATGCTTCCTGATATATAGACCTGACTATAAATTTCCCTCACATAGTCCTGCTTGCCAACTTATCATATACCATCCGCCCAATCCACATCGACTCCGCTTTCTTTCCCTCGAGCCGATCTTGCCTAACAAAGTAAGCCAGCACGATATACAACTATCTGTGCAGCTGGCTTCCCTCGAGCAACATCACCTTATGAGAAGAAAAACAAAAGGGTCACAAATTGAGATCCTTGATCGATCGGTTCGACTGATCAATCAGACCTTTGATGCCAGGAGAGTCCATAGTAGATCGTCGACATCTAAGACGGTGGGCCTAAAGTGTTCGTATTTCATTGTTGCGCTCGGGGGACCCATCGTCAGCATAGGCGGGATATTGGTCTTTGGCGTTGCCACGTTGCTCCAAACTATCTGTGCAACCCCATTCATCCCAACCAGCTTTGGCAAAGGCAAAAGCAAAAAGAAAAAGTCCATGGCAGACTTCTCCATCACTTGCAGCCAACTCGCCGTCCGCTCCGGACAAGCTCTGGCATTTCCGGCTCGATGGCGAGAAAGCTCAACGAAACAGGGAGATACTATGAACCGCAGTTTGGTGTACATCGATTTTTATAACACGGTTTGGCTCATCGCCAACGATATCATCGTCGGCTACACGTTGGGATCTCTCACATACGAATACGCACGACCAGCGTCGATCATCATCTTGGGTCTGTTCCAGCGGTACGCGGTCACAAGTACCAAAGCTGGCTTAGCCTGGCTCGATGACTGGCCAGTCGGTCTGAAACTCGTAACACCTATTAGTCGACTCTACTGTCAGTCATTGACTGACTTCGCTGACTTCTGGGGCAGAGTCATCGATATCCTTGCACCATTCTTTGTCAAAGGAATCATCATCCTATCCTACGTCTCATTATTCGGCGCAACGTTCTTCTTCGCCGTCGTCGGAGACCTAGTCGCCGCTGCGACCGCTCACCTCTGGCTCGGGGGTCAAATTACGAGGCGGATATGGCGATGGGAATTATCGAGTCTTTATTCGCTCTGGAATCTCTTCCGGGGTAAGCGCTGGAATGATCTACGGCAACGAGTGGATGACTTTGAATATCAAGTCGATCAGATCTACCTCGGCACACTTTTCTTCACCGTCGCCCTCTTTCTGTTGCCAACAATCTCGGTGTACTACCTGTACTTTGCGTCGATCTTGTCAATCGTCTACGTCATTCAAGGTGGAATAACGATTGCGATGGAATTCATGAACTCATTCCCGCTGTTTGCATTAGTTCTCAAGATGAAAGAACCTTCGAGGGTACCAGGTGGTATCAAGTTCGAAAGAGGAAAAGATGGCTGTCTGATCCTCAAGAATCAGCCAGCATCTTTCGCCCAAATCTTCGGCCGGAAGCAAGACCAGTAGGAGAAGTAACAAGGGACATTGCGACAGAATTTGAAGCGGAAGAGTCCGATGAGACGTGTGCTAGATATCACACGGAGGTTGTAAATCAAGGAGCTGGAGGAAAATGAGGCTGTGTCTCGGACAATGGACGTGCGACAGAACGATGTCCTGACCAAATACAAACCGAAAGCAATCTCATTATGCGCAGCTTCTGCCTCGTTCAGTTTCTGTCTCAGAAACAGACTCGCTAAGGTACACCATGGAGGAAGGAGGAATGGTTTGAATTGGATTTGCATTGACGTACAAAATATAATCTCGGCATGGCAGTCTTCTCTTCTTATTTTCTTGTTCAAAGCTGTCATGTTCTTTTCGTTTCTTCTCGAACCCTTTTTTCATCAACCTGTTGTTTTCATCTACTGCGGTTCTCGGCCTTGCGCAAAGCACCTCACCTGTTTTTGTATGTTTGCGCGTGTGTACCCCTCTCGCATCGACGCCACAGAACGGAAAAGGTTTGGAACTTAGATTCGGCAATCTTTGACGGCGTCGAGGATGCCTTGTCGGATGTTCTTGCGCCCTTACAGACACAAGCCAGAAAATGTCCAGGGTTAGCCTATGTCAGTGGTTTGACAGTCTGGTACAGGGGGGGGGGGGGGGTGGGGAGAGGAAAGGTCAATGGCCCCCTGGCTTACCGAGGGTGAAATTGTTCCTCGCCTGGCTATGAGTGCAACCAGACTGATGATGTGGAGTGGTAAGAAATGTTGTCGCATGCATTGAAAGATCGAGAGCGGGGAATGACCTCATCAGTCGCCCTCTTATTCTGGAAATCAAACGCTAGCGCGCAGCCTCCTCAGATCTCCGGGGTCTTGGATCGGAAGTGCTCTAGCCACAAATCTACCACGAACCTTTTCAGCAATATGATCGTAGTTGCTTCGCGCAAGGTCCAACACCGCTTCAACCATTCGATACCTCAAACCCGGATCGACTCTTCCCCTCGACGGATTTTGCGGTGCCGAAGACGAGGAGGAGGGCTGTCGCTTGAGCTTCTTGTTGGGGCTCGGACCAGAGGTTAGGGGCCCGATATGGAACTCATCACTCTCGTCGATCTGATCGCCTTCATATTCAACTTGTCCCAGCTGACCTCGGCCTCGAGTGGCGTCCTCTTTTTGGGAGGAGGAAGAAGTTTCCGGTTCCGTTGCTGGAGACATCGTAAGAATGTTGTGCTGTGGGCTATTTCGGTTCTTTGTTTGTAGAGGTCCCTTTAGAGGTAGTAAGAATAACAATTAAAATGGAGTGGATGAATGAAGAAAAGGTTAAACAAGTCAGGTTATAATGTGCGTATGAATGGGATCGGCAGGGTCAACGCAAACGATCGATTTGAAGGGATAGTCCCATTGGCACAGGCGGGGAAATCGTGTAGTTTGTCGTTCTGTCGGTTCACTTGGTACTAGATATACTGTCTGGGGATGGATATCAGAGTTTCGTGACCCAAAGAATATGGAAGTGATGATGTCAATATTGAGGAGAGAGGGATGAGGTGGGGAGTGAGATGGATCTAGTTTATATCTTCCTTCACCATGATTTGGCTGCTAGCGAAACCGTCAATGACGATACATCACGGGGATGTGCCTCACAGTAGCTACAAAGTACAGTCACCTTTCCAGCTCCACGACGGAGGAATTATCCTCTCCTAAATGAATCGTAGTCCTGAATTTCTCCTCTTATTCTTCTTTCCCTTCTGCTTCCACTTCCGTATTCCCTCACGGGACACAATCTCCCTCGCTGTAAGGAGGCTTGGTGTGCCTTAGAGCTCGGGGAAGGTACAGTAAAGCATGAGAGAATGTGAGAGAATTTGAGAGAACACAGTGAAACAAAGCTAAAGTGAGCAGTTTAACGCCTCGAAACCTCCTTTTCGCCACCAATGTACAATCCTCCAGCATCGAGCATACTGTCTCCCTATCGAGAACGGTGGGCGTGTCGTCCGAGAAGAAAAGGCGGATGGAATCGATGGACATGGGAATGGAATGATTCGCCACCCGATTAAGCCCCCCCCCCCCCCCCGCCGGGCCGATTGAACTTCGGAAATGGGATAATCGTCGTCATTGAACAAATCATGGCACATACCGTATGTACAGATGTCAAGCTTTCTCCTGTATTTGTTTCCACCTGCTAATATACTTTTTTTGTGCTTCATTAAGAGGGGACAAAAGGTTGATTGGGTCAGGTCAAAGGCAAATTTCGTGTTCCCTTTCGGTACAGGTATGAACAGTTCTGGCTTGGTTCTCATTCTCTGTTACCTTTGTAATCGCTTTCTCGCAGTGTCGTGAGGGACGCCATTTATAGGTTCTCAAACATTTCATTCTCACCGGGACCCATTCCGATCGGAGAAAATACAACGACTCAAACTCCAAAAAGCACAACCGAAAAATATCTTTGCTGTCGCAATTCCCTAAGCTCTTACATTCGTGGATCCGGCTTTCCTACCTCCTCTGGCGCCAATCAGCAGTATTTCCTCGACGTTCGGTTTAGCTCGAGGAGTACTGGGATCCTCAGATTCGTCCCTCTTGAATCGCATCCAGGATCGCCTTGCGGCCTGTAAGGAAAGAGAATGTTACATTCAAGCACGATAGTGAAGATTGGTGAGCTCCACGAACAAAGAGACACGATTCTCAAGGGTGGAATGGTTGAGAATGAAATTCTAGGCGGTAAACTTACCCGTCGTGAGATTGTTCTTCACTTGATTCTTGGTCATACCGGACTGAAGATGTGAACCAGTGTTTAGGCCAATCAAGTAAATGCAGCACCATGGATGAGTGTTAATAACAGGAAAAGAAAGATACGGAAATTTCAGGATCATTACAGCTCGTTCACAATCAACACAATACAATACCTGATTCTGGAGAATCAACTTGACTGCTGTGGACTCACCTTCTCCCCGATCACGTCGTAGTTCTGACGAGCGATATCTAGAGCAGCTTCAGCCATACGATATCGGGCGGCCGAGTCCGTCCTCATTCCCGCTGCCGCTCCGCTGCCGAATCCGCTCCCCTTCCTCTTCCTTTGTGACGGAGAGGTTTTTGGGGTCTGTCTGCCCTTTTTCTTTGGACTCGGCAGGTGACTTCCTTCGGAGTCTTGTTCCTCCCCTTTGTTCTCTTCTTTGTTAATCGCTCGTTTGTTTGCTTTCGTGCTCTGACCATCGCTAAGTTGCGGGACAGAGTGACGGACTTCTTGCCCGTCTTCTTCTTCTAGTTCATCTTCTTCCTCTTCCTCGTCGTTCACCACGTACGGATCTCCCACCTTTCCTTTAGGAGACATCTTTCCGGACTTGTTGATCGATTCAAAGCAGCGTGATCTGTTCAAGTGGTCGTTCAGAATTCCGGATCTTGCATTCCTGAGAGGGTGGTTTGATGATTCGACGGGGACGTAACAGATTTTGGCGTTTCGAAAGTGAAGTATTCTTAACGGTAGTGCTGATCTTCTTCGTGGCTGATGCTGATATTTTGGTGTTGTCGATGTTCGTCGTCTGTATCATGCACAGTCCGTAGAGGGTTACTCAAAAATTGGACTTGTTCGTATTAATCTTAAGAACGGATGTGAGTTATTTCAGGACGGAATGCATGGAAAGAGGTTTCACCGACGTAATTACTATGGTGATTGACATGACTGGTACCGGCGCGCTTTGTCGTTCGCGAGACTCAAGAAAAGACCATCCGTCCCTGCTTCAAGACAAGAAGAAAGTCCAGTCGAGTCATCCCATGCACGTGGAGCAGTCGTGTGGGACAATTCGACTTAACCCCACAAATAAAAACATGACGAGGGCGATCATTTCGCCCCTTTTCTCCGTTTCCCGCTTCCAACTCTGTTGAGCTCAATCCGGGTCCTTTTCCCCTCCTTTTCATTTGCGCACGCCGCTTCCCATATCCTCCTCTGCACCATCTCAGAGGACGCGAGGATGGATGGGGATTCCTAACAAGTTGCCACCCACGCCCGCCTCATTCGGCTCACAGGCCAATAACACTGAAAAGCGCTGGGCAGGTCTCTGGAGCGACAACGGTAACATATTGGACATTCCCCAATTGAGTATGAGGGGAAACTTCGTATACGCCTGATTTTTCATGTGATCATCTCTCCCACATTCCTGTTTACACTGCTAGTTTCTCGTTGACTACCAGTGAGAAGTCGTTGTTCTTCCTTCCCTATTTCCTTAATTCGTCCAACGCAAAGCATTTCTTCTGAAGAGACTCCCTCTCTGCCGCTTCGATCATCGAAATTCGAACCAACCTGAGAGCGGTCTAATTCCAGTCCCGCATACTTAGGCGTCTTCAGTCATAGCTCGCGAGTTGGCTTCGTTCTCATAGACTACGGGAGAAGGGAGCGAAAGGAGGATGAAGGATGAACGATGATGATTTTCGCCACTATCTGTGTCATTCCTGATTCCTTTTGCAATGGTGGTGCATAGGAAAGGTTGCTTACTGTCACTCCCGTACTGCTTCAAGATCTCCGTTCGAATATTCACCCGACCCTTCTTTTTCAACTGATTCTCGAACTGCTGTCGGTCAAATCCGCTCTGAGAAGTGAGGCAGGTAGGTATTGGAGCGATGAAAGGAGGAGAAATGATTAAGTACCGAAAACAGTTTCGAAACCAAAAAGAAAATCGATGCAAAAGAAAATTAAGGGCACTAAAGAAGTCGACCCACCGCCTCCATTAATTCGACCTTCTTCTCCGACGCGATATCTAACATAGCTTTAACCAAAAAGTACTTCTTCCTCGCGACCTCATCCTTGTCAACGGCAGCTTTCCCTTTGCGGGGACTCTGTGAGCGAGAGGTGTTTACCTTCGCTTTGGGTTGAATTTTGGCTTTTCGCTTGGAAGGGGTGACGACTTGGGGCTTGGATTCCATTGGTTCGAACTCAAAGCCAGATTCAGATTCAGAGGTTGTCATGTTGCGGGAGAAAGTAATGTGCATTTGTCTTGCTCCAGTGTTAGGCTGTGGAGAGTGTTTGGTTGGGGCTGATTTGAAAGATCTCTTGTCCTCCTGCTTTTGGACTTTTCTTCTTGACATTTAATATTGTCTTCAAGGTCTTCATTGAGTCAATCCTGTGACCCATATGTTTACTTTGGTTGACGTTCGAGATGGGTGATTTGACTGTGATTCCTACTCTCTCACCCCTCGATGCTGTCGGACATCCTCGCGGGCAACAGTCAAAGTCTGTCGATGTCGATGACAACGGTTGTGACTCGTTTGAGCATCAGGAGTTTCGATCTCACCCAACCTTCCCTTGTCTCTGTGCTTGGCTTGATGTGCCCGTGGCTGCCCTCCAGTATTCGTGAGATTGTTCTCATCAAATTTGGCCATGGCCATGGTCGGGGAGGACGGTTCTATAGATAAAGTATTCTGCATTTCCTGCTGTGTCTTTAACGTCTGTATGAAATCCTGACGACTGGCTTCTACTTTTCACAAGAGGGGTCATCCGAGCGTGACGAGATGTATACACGCGGAAATGAGACGACAAGGAGACGGACGCTTGAAGAGGAGTATCGGGACTGAGAGACAGACAGAGGGGGATCGTACGGAAGAGTACGGACCATGCCATGTAAAGTTTAATTCAGTAATAACGTACAATGACGATAGAGGAGAGAACCATTCAATCGTCAAGATTGAATTTGAAAGCTACGAACGGGGTCGATCAGAAAACTGAAGCTTCACAAAAGTCAGCGGGACGATGGGAGAGAAATTGAAATCGTAAGAAAACAATGTAAACTTAGGGACGTCATCAAAGAATGTTTTAATACGTCAAGAATCATGAAGGGAAACATGGAACAAGGGCAAAGACGCTACAGGAAGATCGGTCCAGAGAGCTTGCAGAACGGTGGGCAAAGAAGCCATATCCTCTGGGCGTGCCAAGTCGGTCGCACTTTCAGAGCGCAGCAACGGCGTATGGCAACAAGATAGAAGTAAGGGTTGGAAAAAGCACGGCGTGGAAACGAACGCTGAATAAGCGATGTTACAGTACATGGGGATAATATCGTAACGAGGAAGAATGGGCAGGGGTGAAGGGCACGGTGGGGACAGCAAAGTGGGTCGAGAACGACGAAGGTGCCCACACGAGGGATCAGCTGTTTGAAGGGGTCCCATCACGGACGGCAGGCCTGCGTAAGGTATTTGGTGTGATTCGGTATGACTCGCTTGTTTTACACACTCTCACAGGCACGCGCAAGGGTGAACACCGTTACCCAAGTTGCGTCTTTTGCTCATATAGAGATCAATCGAATGAACGAAGAGTCCGTGCCAACTCGTTCCCCATGCCATACAAGTTATGAGATTCTGGAATGTGTGGGGAGGAAGGGGAATGAGTGTCACGATGATTGGGCGGGCCGCCCCACTCCATCTTTCTGCCGCCTCATCTACGTTCTCCTTTCAACTGGATTAGGTTGATATGTGGCTCACAGTGCCGGGAAGGCGGAGCGATTAGCGAAATAGCTTAGAGTAGGATCAAATTCGAATCATGGTCAGTATGTATCATGGTCAAAGCCTCGGAATCAAGATCAATAGCTTGAGTATTTTATCATTGCCCGAAACCAGGGATATGATCCTGAAAAAGCGCTGTTCGACTCGTCACAATCAACAAGGTCAGGACTGAATATCTATCACTTGTGTCTGATGATGCTTTGATCCTTCGTCATCAATTTCCCGCACGACGAATTGATGTCTTGTTAGTCACGTTCGCTCATCAAGCACGACCTATCAACACAACGACCACGAATTCTAACTTTACTTTACGGACTAGTTCAAGGATTCAAGATGTCTTTCACCGATTCTGATTCATCTTCCTCTACGGGTGATGAGTATGAGACGAGCACCGTCATACAACCTTCCAAAGAAGCGACCGCTGTAGGATTATCTCCTGGGGTCCCTTTCGCCACGACGACCGTCAAGGGAAAAGCGCACAGTGATGCTCGTGGTGATAACATTGACGATAACGATGAAGACAACGAGAAACGCCACAAGGGTGATGATGACGATGGAAATGAAATCAAAGTAAGACATGAAAATCGAGATGAAGCTGAAGATCACTCCGGTTCCGAGGAAAAGACTCAAAAGCCGTGCCCTGCCACAAAGATGAACGTGAAGGAGAAAGCGAAACCGAAACAAAAAGGGACGGGAAAAGTCGGATCAAGCATCGTCTCCAAGCCGGAGGCTGATGGGGAGGATGGCGAAGCTGAAGAAGACGCAGCTGACAGTGACGCCAGTATTAATAGAGTCAAAAAGAAAGAGATTTTTGGTTCTGAAGAACAACCGCCCCAACCGACTCCTCGAAAACGTGCACCTGCTGTGGGCGCGAACGCGACTGGCAAGTCGAAGGCGAACGCGGCGACCGATCCCGTTTCTCCTGCCCCGAAGAAGACGGTCAAGCGAAAAGCCAGCTACGAGTCAGAGGACGGAGACGACAAAGATGCCGAAAGCCATGCCGGTGGAGATGGTGGCAGCATCGGTGGTGGTGATAGCGATGAAGATGACGATGACTCGGGGGAAGGTTATGCTGCCTTATACCAGGACCGATCTAGACCGCCTCCTCAAAACCGTGGACGAGGCTCAACTCCTTCTCCGAGCTCCAAGGCCCGTCCGACACTTAAAAGCAAAGCTAAAGGCAAAGTGAACCCGAATGTGAAACCTATGTTGGCAGATAAATCGAAAGGCGCTGCTAAGCCAGAGCCCGGATCGATGGAGGCGAAGAAGAGAAAATTGATGGAGCTCATTTTCGAACATGCGAAAGGTTTGAAAGCGGAAGATTTGGCACAGAAGGTGCGTCATCGCCTTGTAGTCTGCTCTCACTTCAGTTCATCTCCATCATCTCCTCTCTTCATTCTTCTCCTGTCTCGCCTTCTTTTCAGTTCTGCTTCTTCTACTTCTTCTCCTTGCCTACTTCATTCTCGGTAGATAGTACCAATGGCGAATGGGACTTCCGCAGTTTTGACCGTCCACCGGCCGAATTTAATTATCCTGACACGATTATACCATTCATTTCCGGGAACCCCTCTCTCTCTGCTACTATCGTCTCAACGCCACCTCTGATTCCCTTGTCCACCACTACAGAGCGGTATGACTGCTCAACAAGTCAAGAATGGTTTACAGGTCGGACGGAGCAACATCCGATCAAAGGTGCTTGACGGTGCCGCCAACCGCCTTTTCTGATCGAGGTCGACGACGCCGGTGTGATAAGTGAGTCACGAACAGACGTCCTCGCTCTTCCAGAGTCATTTCCCTGCCCAGGCAGTTGTGAGACTACTTGATCTGACGACGACTTCGCTTAATTTTCATGTTTTCGTCCGTCATCAGCCCGTTCTTGTTCTACCCAAGGACATCCCCCCCCCCCCCCCGCCCCTCTTCCCACGCTCGGGAACCCAATGAGAGGAGATCAAGAGGAAAAGATATGGAAAGTGGAACGAAACTTCGGGCTCGATTGATCTCATCTCATGTAACGCCACGAATTCGTAGCCTGTCTTTGACCGTACATGCTTTGATGGATAGGAGCGAGGAGTGAAGAAAAAGAAGAAAAAAAGAAGATACGTACAGCGAAAAACTCAAGAGCCAAAGGAGGAAATAAACCAAGTAGAAGATAAAAGAACAACAAACGAGCCGAGACAACTTGTCGCTCTCGACTGCGTTTTAAATGATGTGATTCACCTGCCAATCGATCACTTGAACTTCGCAGCTTCCTGGACCCGTTCGAGACTCGCAGCACCTGATTCAATCTGTAGAAATGTTGTGGTCGGCTCACATCAGTTAAAAGGACATACTGGGAGGGAAGAGGAAAGGAGAAAACTCACCCAAGCCTTGTCCACGAGCATCTCCGAGTACTTGACAAAAATCTTGGCTATCAACCTGATAGTCCCCTCGGACACCTGCGCGACATCCTGCACGTCCTTCGTCGTCTTGGGCAAGCCGAAAAGCATGCAGATGAAGTAAATCGCACCGGCGGCGACGGAAATAGGAGATCTTCCATCGACCATTCCGAGAGTACCCCTGTAGGCGGTATCGACAACGTAACGAGCCGCGCTCTCCATCTTGACCTCGAGACCGAGTCGGTGACAGAATCGAGGAAGCATATCCGTTGCTCGAGTGGGAGGGCCCGAATTGGATGATTGATTGACGACGATTTTACCCGACAGGAGATCCTCCTTGTAGAGCGTCGTGATCGCCTTGAGAGAATAAGCCAGATCCCTCTTTTCGAGATGACAGAGCTCACAGATCTCCTTCATCGATCGTGACAGTCGATTGTGCTTGCACGCGAGGTAGATACACGTCCCAGCGACAGCATCAGCAGCTCGAGGTCCTCGACCGAACTGAGACTTGAGACCCGTGATCTCCTTGACCTCCTCGGTTCGAAGGAAAATCTGCTTAGCAGTATCACTGATCACTCGGTTGACGTTGATCTTGTCGCAAAAGTCTTGGATCAATCGGAAACCGGTGTCCCTCGAGAGAGACGCCTTGGCGCCGAGTATCTTGCTCTGGGTCCTCTGCAGAGCTTTTGCCATACCAGTCTGTCCATCTCGGAAATTGATTTCAGTCGTGAAATCCTCAATCCCTTCTAACAATTGGTTTCCTCCGGGCGCATTACCAACTCGAGAGGCATCAGGTCCTTCATCATTGGCAAACGTTCGCCATTCGGATCGGGTGTCCACCACACGATCACCAAGGACCAAACCACAGTCTCCACATACCAAGTCTCCGTTCGCAGTCTCTTCTACGATATTCGGAGGATCGATCTGACAATTCTTGCAGATCAATCGGACTTGAAGGTCCGGTCGGAACGGACCACCCTTTTCGATGGACTTCGGCGGTTTGTAGATAGGGGCCGTAGAATTGCTCCTAGGCATCGGCTTACCGTTAACCTCACCCGGTCCACTAGATTTGGAACCGGAACTACCCGTGGTATATGGGTTCATGATACTATTCGTCAGAGCACGCTTTGCGAGCGAGGTAGACATTGGGTAGAGGGGAGAGGCAGATTAGGGGTGTGCTGGAGAGGCTGGGGGTTGACAACGAATTGTCGATTTAAACCAGGTTTAGAAGACGTTTTTCCATGCGTATTCTCGAATCGATCGATCGACAGGAACGGCTTTCAAAGTCACGGACCGTGCAAATCGTTATCGCTTTGGGAAGTTGGGATATAGCATAGAAAGTCAGCAAACGGGTACACTCGAACAGAAGAAAAGATCTCGCCCAAGGCAGATGTATATCATTCAAAAACAGACTCCCTACTCCGAACGGTCTTATCGCCTCCACCCGACTTATATGCTACAAAAGGGATTGGTGAACGGCGACGGGAAAAGTGGAGAATAGACGGAAGAGATGGAAAACTGGGGAACCGCTGACAACTGAAGGTATAACGGGAAAATACGCACGTATTCAAGTCACCGAAGCCCACAGCAATTCGCTGGTCCGGTCCGAATTTCTCGACAACCCTGATCAGATTCTGACGAGCCCCAAAGGAAAAGACGGTAATCGAGATGGAGGAATTTAACAACACTGAGGACAAGCGGCGATGGGAAGCTGATTTATGAAACAGGTAGAGAGAGTATGGGAGGTGATGGAATGACAATCACGTATTCCTGTGTTCCCGATTTGTGACTTCTCTTGTAATCGACTCGCAACTCAATAAAGGATGCAATTTTGATACTGGGACGTCTTGTAGGGATTATCCTTGGAGTGTTTCTCTGTATTTGGTTTGTTTCGGTCTCTCCGTTTCTCTGTACCGGTCTCAGTCACGTCTTCTTCTCAGAGCAAATCGATGAACAGGCTGATATGGTTGTGATAACTTTACTGACTCTTTAGTATCTGTATGTAGTTCTGATGACCGTTCTCTTTCTCTCAATCGGATCCACTTAGTCTGCTCCGTAATCATCCTCGCACACTCCTGTCTTAGCGCACCAACTAGACTACACGAGATCCTTATCAAGTCCGAATAGCAAATTATTCAGATGACGTGTCAATTTTGAAATGATGTTCCTTGGTTGCCCTCAGTTTCTTGCTGTTTCATGAAACGAAAACATTCCCGGAATGGGCGGACGACTACTGCAGTGCGTCGTCATGATCAGGATATTAAGATGGTCAGATATATCAAAGGACACCACCACAACATCATGTACCTCTAGTAGCATCATCAGATATCGTGGTGACAAAATCTCAAACTGAAGAACACACCCTCATCGATTGATTTATCGTACCAGGAACATTCGTCGGCCCACCATGGCGGACGAGATTGTTTCCTGGATGCTGGACGAGGTCGCGTCGGA
Source organism: Goffeauzyma gilvescens (assembly GCA_025758705.1). Lineage (NCBI taxonomy): Eukaryota > Fungi > Basidiomycota > Tremellomycetes > Filobasidiales > Filobasidiaceae > Goffeauzyma > Goffeauzyma gilvescens. The sequence goes on along the minus strand of JANGFI010001804.1, from coordinate 10,022 downwards.
TGGTCACCAAGGTGAGCCATTGCTATTTCTCAATTTAGCCGACCCGATGATGCTGCCTCTTGCATGTTCTGGCGACGCCATTGTGTTGATAAGATAAGGAACTCGGCAGACGGAAAGATGTACTGCGTTCGAATCCGGCCTCATAAAGTTGGGCGGCGAGGGGGAAAAGACGCAATAATGATACGAGCGTCAGTGCGGGGTTTCGAACACATCCTGTCTTTGTTGACAATGTGATGTCAAGGCCCAACAGACTTTTGGTTCACCACTCTGTTCTTGGCGTTCATCCATAATAGCAATACCCGTGATTAAACGGACAGTCGCACGTCGGCCGTTTGACTGATGCCCTCTACCTCTCCGTGCGCTGTCTATTATCAGGAACAACTATCAACCGTTTTATCTATCTCTTCACCCAACCACACTCTCCCGCTATTCTCGCTCGACCTTTCCCTTCAACCTCATCCAACTCTACCACCAAAAAGTCCCAAGCCAAAAAATCTACAGCACGACCTACTTTCTCACCAGCTGAACAAACCGCCATTGACAAACATGCCGCTTACGTATGGAAAATCCTGTGCTCTATCGACGGGATCGACGTGTACCTTCTCCCAGAATCCGGCAACATCCAACGCAAAAAGGAACCAAAGAGATCTGTCAAGGACGCCCATCCGAGCAGGGTTTCAACAACCAATGAGGGTGTCGAAGATGTCGACATGGAGGAAAGTCTCGATCAGGGGCCGGAAGGAGTGGAGAACAGAGAACGGTCCCCGACTCCTCTCCTTGAGGTGGGTGCATCAATGATTGACCCGTCTCTGGTAGAGGAGTCTGTCGAAGAGCTCGGTCGGTCGACCAATTCTGGCGAATTTCAGATCCTCGAACCCGATATTGAACAAGGGCTCTTGACGCTCCAGACTGGTGCCAGTAACATGTTAGATCTCAGGAACAAGTATGGAAACCGAGTCGTCATGAGGGCGAGTGAAAAGAGAATCCTCCTTGCTCTGACCGGAGAAGCTATCAAATCGGCCAAGTACGGAGATGCACAAGAAGAGACTGCCGAATTGATTGCCCGATCTCGAGGGAAAGGTATAAGCTCACTCACCATCTCCAAATCAATCAAGAGAGTCGATAAGGATCCAAAACGAACACATTATATTGTCAAGTCGCTTGGAAACCTAGGGTTGGTAATCAAAATTGCCACAACCGAGAATCGGCAGTCAACGAATCTGATGGTACATCGAAAATACCAAGATCTTAATCCCGAGCTTCTGATCAGACGAGAAACACTTGAACACGATGAAGATGCAGGGCTGGTCGGAAGAGAGGAAGACGACGACACGAACGAACCGATCCCTGATGCAAGCGGCTTGCCTCAGTTCCGCCCTTTCGGAAGGGAACAGCTCGTGGTCTACCACTTCATCCAGCGGAGATTGACAACACTGTTGAGATGTAATCTGTACCATCATATGTTGGAGAATAAAGGGGTCCTCAAGACGCTGGGTTTTGAGCCAACAGTGAACACGAAAGATCGTCGGCAGTGGAGTAAACATCTCCGAAGAATGCAACATGATGGCTTACTCGAGATCGTCTTGGTGACAGAGTCGAACGGAAAAGGTCATAGATGTCTTCGGTTGGCAGAGTACCGACCAATTGAGCCCGAGGTCTTTGAAGGTGAAAATCCGTTCGGAGGCGAAATTGTTGCCGCTGGAAACGTACATCTCGGCGGGGATGGTGACGCCGAAGCTGATGCCGAAGAAGGTGAAGAGGAAACAGCTGCTCTCGCCATGCCATTTTCAACCGCGCATACCATAGAGTATCAAGTATTGAATCAAGTCAAGCTCTCTGGCACAAAAGGTCTGTTCATGTCGGATATCTGCGATGCGCTTGCCAACTTCGAGCGCAAGTCTGTCGAAGCGTTCCTATCCCGGTACGAAAATGCTCGTCACGTCCCGCCTCAACTGCAAGACCACAACCTCAGCTCTGAGGTCGTGCTCTTTGGCAAAGAACGTCGGACACGATACTACACAACCGATAACTGGCGACAAAAATGCACGCAACAAAATTTGCCATTCCCGAAGTATTTGCTACCCATGAGCGGCTGTAAGGGCGACTTCGTCGACGTAGATGAACACGCACTGTTCTCAAATCGCGCGGAATATGGCAAGATATTGGATGCCCTTGAAATTCGATCCGGAAAAGCAGCAAGACTAAAGACTGCTGCACCTGCCAGAATCGGACGACCCCCTAAGGACAAGCCCGCAAGCGGTCAAAAGAGCAAGAAAGCCAAAAGTAACAAAACTGTCCCGGATACAAGTGCAGATCCTAAAGCTGTTCCCCCGTTCGACGGGTCTGAGCCGGTTGAAAATAACGACGAAGGACCGGAAGGGGCGGAAAGTGGTGCAGATAACGATCACGACGGACCTCGAGGTCGCCCGCGGAAATACATCAAGATCCTCAATCTGCGCGGGGAATTGGTCCGCAGAAGGAAAAGTCTGCTCATCAAAAACGGACTTGGTTTGCCCCAGAGCTTGCTTTACAACGAGGCCACCGGCGTTTTCTTCGCCGTTCCACCAGAGTGGTCCGGTGAGGGTCCAATACCTAAGCCGGCCAAATGGGACACCGATAGAAAAACAACAGTTTTGGACTTGAACGGCAAACCTATGACCACCCTTCCCCGTCCTCCGAGTAAGCACAAGCGGGCGAAATGGGGAGAACGAAACGAAGTGGAAGACTCGTTAGCTCAGATGAGACAATCGGAAGCCATCGACGTGGATTTCGATCCAATTGCATCGTCATCGGCGCTCAACGCAACTCCTCCTGACAAAACTGACGGCAGTACGCCTTCTGGAAGGCCAGCGATTCAGAAGCAGAAGAAGCAGACGACACAAAAGGTACAGAAGACGAAGAAGACACAGAAGAAGCAGCCGGAGACGATGGAAGTGACTGTTAGCGATCCATCAGAGGCTTCGGAAGTGCCTACCGACCTCATCGATCCTGCGCTCCTAGCCGAGTCTGCTGAAGTCAGACCTCAAGCAGTAAGCGATTCATCACACGGTTTTATGGACTCATCTGGTGCACCCCCTAGTGTGGCGCACGAGATTGCCAGTGTCGACAGCATCCCTTCCATTCGGGTTCAAGTTCCCCAGACCGATGGTGTGGGCTTAGCATCAGCACCGGCGAAAACTCCCAAGCGAGTCCGTGAGAATGAATCCGAATCTGTTCAGGAGGTCAATAGATTCAAAACCGCAACCCCGACGCCGACGCCGACCACGAAACGAGCCCGAAAAGGAACTCAACGGCCAGAGACAGCGACTGCCCTGGAAGTCAAGGACGATATCAAATTTTTATCTAACGACAAGAAACCTCGTACGTACAAATTACTGTGCCATTCCTTGTTTTTGCTGACATCTCTTTTGTATCAGGACCGAGCTCGTCTGGTCCACACCGGACATCGATGGAGCAGATCTACAGAAAACGACACACTTTGGCCACTCTGAAGGACCTTGGCGGCATCGCAATCGGAGGCCGAACACTCGCACGCTCGGTAAAAGAATGGTGGGACCGTCAAAATTCGAACGGAGGGCAAAAGTCTGGCGAAGCGCAAGGCCTGTACGACGCTCGGACGATGTCAAACATCCTCGTTGCCCTCGAGAATGAAGGCTCTATCAAGACACGCAAAGTCAACACTGGCGAGGCTCTGGACAAACTCCTCACTATCGTCGCTCTTCCCGACGTAGCAGAATCTGACATTTATGAGTTCGTCAAGGCGACTCGACGCATCGGCCCTGTAGGTCACCCCAAGTATGACGCGACTTTCACTCCTCCGACCAAAGTAGGCGAAGCCAGCTTCACCCGTTTGACGGAGCCGCGGCGCAATGTTAAATTCTCCAAGGAGTATTCCCTCGTGGCCTATCATACACCAGGTGCCGAACTTGATGCGCTGCCAGCAGCAGCTTGCCGAGAAATGTTCCTTCGTGATTGGCATGTCATACCACAGGCGTATGGAGTCGTCTACGGTTCTCATCGACGAGCTGAAAGACTTCATGGGAGATTGGCACAAGAAATCGAACAGAACCCGCTGGAAAGGCGAATTCTTCCGATCGACTTCCTCTTTTCCGGTATACCTGTCAATGTTTTCTGCGAGTGCATCCCGATTACCGTCCTGGATGCCAGTCTTCAGGCCTTTCTTCAAGACCCGATTACCAGAACTACACCGGTGTCCCACTGCCCCGAACATATTCGAAGAGTTATCGGCGCTGAAAGGGCACCGACGCGAAAAAAGGTCTTGACCTTGGTGGCAGAACTTGTCGCTCTTGGGCTTGTCCGACCGGTTACGCTCGTAAACGACTCATTGACTCCGGCTGATCTCGAACAGGCATCACATCTTCAGCTTGCCAGTACGACTTTAATTCGGAACTACGGTCAGACTGAGCCAGGTTGTCCTCCGGTCGTGGTGAAACCAGTTGTCACTGCCACTGAAGTCAGTGATTACTGGTATAGTCTGTGGTATCTGTCCAGCTCGCGTGGCGAGGTGAACCAAGAAGCGGTCATCCAACAGGCTGATGGCGCTCCAGAACTGTTTCCATCGTTCCCTGATCTTCCAGCCAATGCGGAGAGCGTCAAGTTGCAGATGGCAAAGCCTGGCAGGTGGCAAAAGGAGTATGTCTTGACGGCAGCTCAACGAAAGTACATCCAGTGGAGGTTCAGCTCACAGCCGGATCAGTCGATCGTGGACAACCGAGACGTGCTGCAGGATCTCGCGTATCGAGTGTTTGCTCCGATGGAGGTCGTACAAAAACTCGTCAGAAAGCTTGAGGCTCAAAGAACTCGTCGTCAGCGGCACGATGATAGGATCAACCGCAAAGTCGGCAAACAAAAGAAATCTGCTCGAGTGCAAAAGCAAATTCGAGAGGCGATCGCAGAAAAAACCCGTCAACGAGACATCATGCTCGACCAGCAATGGCAGATGATGGTACAGAACAACCTGCCGCAGGTCAATCTCACATCTCACGACGGCTTGGCAAACTACTTGGCGCCTATTAAGAAGGACTTTTTGAGAAATCCGGGCACTTTCAACCCACACAAGGTTCCGTTGGCTCTTGGCACTTTCGCCAAACGGCAAATGGAAGGCGTGCAGCGACAAAGCAGGAGAAGAGCAGATTCTACTAGAGTTGTAGCCAGGAATGCCAGCAGTAGTAAGTTTGGTATACCCTCAGTACTCCAGGTCGTAGATATACTGATGCTGTGTTTAACAGGAAGCGGAATTCGGAACAGGACGATGTGGAATCCGGAAGCTGATGAGCTCGCACGAGATGCCTACGCCGTCATGGTTTGCCGTCTACGTCGTCTTCCCAAGCTCAAGGCAAACCAACGGCAATTCGAGGCCTTGAAGCAGATATGGCCTGATCAAGAACCGTTGAAAGTAGTCAATCGAGTGAAAAATTGGCTTAAGGCACGAGAAGCTCATGAAGCCTACTTTGACCGTCTTTGCATGGCGTGGGAGAAACAGGTCAAGATTCATCAAGGAGGACCCGAGCTTGCGGATGTCGATCCTCAGAGCTTGAATAATTTCGATCTGGTTGCTCATATTGACCTTTTGAGGCAAACGGTGAAGAAGGGTATCCTGTGAGTCCGTCTTTTGCTGAATTCTTGGTCAATCAATCACTGATACATGCTCTCATACTCAAAAACGCGCAGACTGCGAAACGTCGGCGAGATCAGAGAGGAGGACCGGTTGCCACCACTGCAGGCGTCTGTTGAAGCTATCGAATCTAGCAACGTCGCTGAGAATATCCGACCGAGCTCTCAACGAGAAGGATTTGGACGATTCTGGAAAGGTGTTGGCGAGCTTAACAAAGAATCCATGCTTTCGAGGATCAGCGCGTTGACGTTGACTGATGCCGAAGTGCCTAGCCGCCGAGGTATTGATATGGATAGCGAGGTCCTACCGATGGCTGAGACCACGATCAAAGTGAGTGTTCGTAGGGGTCAGAAAATCGTCTAACAGCGCTAACCTCTGACCAATCCATTGTAGATGCTCGTGGCCGAAGAGAGTGGTGCGCCTGACGTAGAGTCAGCACAAACCGTGATGAGTCGATTCCCACCGTCTGTCGTGCAAAGTCGATTGGATGAGCTGCGAGGACACAAGCAGTGGCTGTGCGAGAGACCCAACTTCAAGACGACTCCAGGAAGAGCGTATGAGTTCACAGACCAGTAAGTTTCTCATTTTCGCTAACGCAGATGTCACCAAGATTGGATAATGACAGCGCGCTGATCCCGGAACTTTCTACTGCTTTTGCAGCTACAAGAACCGTCTTGCCGAGCCACTACCGGAAGAATTCCAACAAGACGCACTAGACTTATTAGAAGACATCGCAGGAGCTGAAGATTATCTCGAATGGCCAATCATCTGCAAAGAAGGAGAATTTGCTTCCCTGATGACTTTTGTTGCGGAAGGAAAGGTGCTTTTGAAGATGATCGATCTCATTTACGGATTGCCTTGAGCTGACCATTTTTTCAAATTTGATGGATTTTTGCTTCGTAATAGATCGATTTCGAGGTCGATCTTGAGCCGGCTTTCCGGATGTTCGCGAAGAAAGAAGAATACGCTACGAAAACGCTTGGTAAGGCCTACTATAGCTTGGAACAAAAGATTGATGTCCTGTTCGGATTCCCACTAATGCTCTGTTCCACTCATATTTGCAGACGACGCCGACCAAGAAATATCGCTAGCTTTCAAGACGATGAAGTTTGGTGACGAACGCAGTTTATCCATCAAGGATGCGCCTATGGGTGATACCGAAGTGACGGACTTTGCTGTTTCTGAAATTGAGGCTGCTGGTTACGAAGGGATCACTTTCCCGGACCTTGTGGTGAGTCATCACGGTGCTTTGTGCCGATCTGCTTTGATGCTTTGGATCGGAAACTGACGGCTTCGGTTTGATACATTTGTCTAGGCTCGAACGAAGCAACCTTCTGAATCAATGATCAAAGCCGTTGGTGACCTCCTCAAAGACTCCTCGCCACCGATCTATCTGGTCGGATACGCCGAGAATCGACTTGTCCACTCGAACTACCTTCTGCATTGGTCCATCGCGTGCAAGACGACGGATGGTGGTGGTGTCATCCGAAAGGTGCCGAAACAGTGGTTGGACGTTCACGGGAATCCAATAGAAGAAGTCTGGAAGCGATGTGTGGCTAAGGTGTATGGGACGATCACTCAGAGGACTGGGATCAGTGAGGTGAGTTGAGTTAACGCGACTGTATTTGCGGCCTGGCAGGAGTGATATGGGAGAAGGAATCCATTCATCTGACAACCAATAAACCCCTCCATTGTGTATATGACATCTACTTCCAGGCCGTTCTTCGCAAGGTTCTAGCAGGCGTGATTGATCGTCAAGAGGCCAACGAGATATTACAGTACTTGATTGACAGGAAGGAGATTGAACGTGTGTTCCCTAAGGACTTTGATAGTTCTTTAGTTGGAGCTAAAGGAATCGTGGGATTGGCGGACTTGAAAGGAGAAACATTGGTCCATTATGTACCGAGTCAGAAGTGGGGCCTTGTTTGAGGCAGCAGTCGTTGGTCGTGTTTGATGTTCCAAGTCCGGGGTCCTCCATGTCGGCTGTTTCCTTTTTGACTTTTATTTTCCGTGTAATGTCGTATTTCCACTGAGTGTGATGTTTATTTTCAGGTTGAATGACCATACTGAAATAACGAAAATTGCCATCGAAATTTCTCATTCATTTCATGACATCAACCAAAACAATCCCCATATGAGAATGTTTGCCATCGGTGGAATCATTAACCTACGTCTACAGTGAAGACTATCTTTTATGTCTGCCTCGCCCTGACGTACTCCACGAAGTCGTCAATTGTTGACGGCCATGCCGCTATACCGGACGCACGAAAAAGCAAAGAATCTTTATTTAGCATCATTTCGGGTCGGCTTCTTCCTCTCATCGGGTTCGGCGACACACAAAGAAAAAAGAGAAAGAGAAAAGAAAAGAAACGAAAAGAAATAGGTATGAAGGTCTTGCAGCTACTCACCAGTCTCATCATGCACTTTGAAATCTCCATCAATCTGTCGCACAAAATCCAAAAACAGAGTCCATGTATCCTTGCTTACTGCTTTGCCTTTTTCCTTCTGGAACTCGATCCACAGCTCGAGATGTTGAGGCGTGAATTCGGGTGGAGATGTCATTCCGGATTCGGGGTCGAGATGAGAGAGAGCGGAGGGGGAAGAGGAAAGCGCAGGTGGAATGAGGACTTGCCAGAATGAGAGGGCTGTTGGCGTGTTGCATGCGCACCCATGGTATCAGCTTATGTGTTAATTTCTTATTGATAGTTTAACGGAAGAAAGCGATTGTGACTGCTGGTGTGGAAAAGAAGGAGACAGGATCCCGAAAGAACGCACCTGAATCCAATGGTAAAGTTCTTGAACCCGGTGCCAGACTCAACGAAAACACATGTTGATACACCTTTTTAAAATAGTCTGGATCGGAATTCATCTTTTTTCGCAAACGAGGAAGTTGATCTTTCATGCTGGAGAGGGAGTCGACGCTGGGAGGGGGGCAAGCCAGAGTATAGCAAGCCAAAGAAGGTCAGGGGGAAGGTTTCGTTCGAGTCGAGTATTAGCATGACTGCTTCTTCATTACGTATGTGTGTGTGCTGTACTTGTGTGTGGAAGGAGTGGCTCACCGAGGTGAAATCGAATTCCATCCTTTAACCCAACTGTCTTTCGGCCATTCTCCTACTGTTTTGGAGCCGAGGTCTGCGGCTAAGCAGAATAAGACCGGGTCCTATTGCGAGCGATCAAGCGAGGCGAGTAAGAGAATAAACGAAGATACGAGAAAAAGAGAACAGAACGAAGTAAGAAAAACAAATATCGAAGATCAGTTCATCGTTACCAATCGACGTTGCCATTGTCTGACCCTCCCCCTCCCCCCTCTCCTCCCCACTCCACTACGTTCTTCATATTGAAATCAAGATCAAGCCCGATGCAAAGCCAAATTAAAACAGACACGAAGCGCAAACTCACATTCTCAGGATCGATATCAAGGTCTTCACAGAGTTTCATAGTTCCTTCAATCGTGATCAACGATGGATTTGAAGGATCTGTTGTGAGCGAGCGGCCGAGCAAGTGAAAGGTGTCAAGTGAGTGATTGGACGAAAGAAGTGGGTAGACATCCGATGGCGATGAATCGAAGATGTCGTTGTTGATGAAATTTAGTGGTTCAATATATTAATGGCAGTGAGGACGGATGGAAGGATGTGTTTTTCGTCAACTTCAAAATGTACACATTGTCACCATCGCAGATCACACACGATTAACCAAATCAGATAGACAGATCAGCCAGGCAAACGAATCCAATCGGACCCGATTGCTTAAACTGGGTATCGACCAATACGAAAGATGCACGCGGATATGGGATGTCGAATGCGGCATGTGTAACGAAAATAGAACGAACATAAACTGCAAAACGCACCTTTGTACCCCTCCCATATCTCTCCAACTTTCTTAGCAGCTTCGCCTGCCCCGCCTGAACCTGCTGACCCTTCTCCGGCGGCAGCGGCATTTTTCTGAGCGACGGAATCGGTGAAGAAGAGTTCACATGCACGCTCGATTGAGTAGGAGGATTTTTTTAGGAGTCGGGAGGCGTCAGCGGAGCTGGTGAGCGCGGCCAATGCGAGCGCAGCGAGCAGAAGGCGGGGGAGCGTGCGAGGTAGCGACAGAAGGGGTAAATGTGCGAGGTAGACGCAGCGACAGAGTGGCAAAAAAAAAGAAACAAGGAAGAAGGACGAAGAAACGGTTAGATTACGAAAAGGCGAGAAGGAACAGCCTAGAACGACGACGACGAAGAAGGAAAGAAAGACGGCGACGGCGACGAAAATCAAGACCCAGAAGAATCCCAATAACACTCACGTAGCCCCCGTTATTCCCTGAAACTGTTTCTGGATCTGATCTTTCTCTTTCTGGGCTTTATTTGAGGACGTTGAGGATCTCTGCGGGAGGAGCGGGCAGAGCG
>JANGFI010001803.1:0-33161 GCA_025758705.1 Goffeauzyma gilvescens | reverse complement strand
CCCCCCAAATCCCGTCTTCTTCCCGACTGACTACCTAATAACCCACACAACGACGAGGACTGTACCATCGGTCGCTCTGGTTTGCCAACATCGCTATCGACTCAATCCCAACGTTCATTCCCGGCGACAATAAATAAAAAGAGACACTTGATTACAGGGGTACCACCCGTCCACATCTGATATTGGACGAGTTCAAAATCCCGTTGACATCACCTCAATCTGAGAAGCTCGCTTCAATCCGAAAACTCGTATCCCGACTTTTTCTCGATCGACCACCCCTTTTTGGACCGATCTCATAGGACCAGAGAGGTGATCAGAGACTTGAAGAGACGTATCAAACCAATCAATACCATAACAACAATCATCTCTAAAGACTTGCAGGCACGGCAGACATCGCTTCTTTTGCTTTGTTATATCCTTCGGTGAGGTCAGTTTCCGTACATGGCTGCAACTCTGAGTCCATATCCTCGTCAACATCATCCTGACAGCGGCGGTGAAAAAAGAAACACCGAGTTGCACTCCGAATGAGTGGGCTTACGAATGTTCGTGGAGTGGTCTCAGCCGTGAGTAAACCCCCCCCCCCCCTTTTTCAGTTTCCCTTGATCCCCTCGGGCAACACAACAAGAGTCGCCGATAACCTATATATCAATTCTTCGGTTCTGTCTGTCCAATGTTGAACCCCCGCCTCACTCCTTCCTCTCACGCTCGTATCTCCCTCTCCGTCATTCTTAGCTCCTGAACCGATTTGTCAGCCCGTTCATCGAGAATTTAGACCCTAATGATTTAGATGTCGGAGTTCTGTCTGGAGATCTGGTATTACACAACTTGAAGTTGAAGAGATCTGCGGTTGAGAAATTCAACTTGCCAGTATCTGTGATTGAAGGTAAGGGCAGTCGTATGATCCATCCTAATGGGTTTGGCTCCTCCTTCAAGTAGGTAGTATCGAATTGCTGAACGCTTGCCCTCCCACCTCGATCTCGCAGGTCACGTCGGACTCCTCCACGTAACAATCCCTTGGTTCTCCTTTCGTTCTTCACCCATCACGATCACCGTCGAGGACGTTTTCCTGCTCGCCAAGGCCAAAGACGACTCAGACACGGTGGATCCGGCAGAAGAGGAGAAAAGAGAGCAAGAAATCAAACAGGATAAGTTGCGGAATGCAGAAAGTCTAGACCAGGCTGCTCAGGCTGGGAAAAACGTTCAGGAAGGTCAGACTGAGGATGAGAGACAAACATGGCTGGGCGCGTTGACTTCCAAGTTAGTCGACAATGTCCAAGTCCGGATCAAGAATATCCATCTCCGATACGAAGACGACCAATCTACTCCGGAACACCCTTTCGCAGCTGGTATCACCCTCTCGAGTTTCACTGCTGTTTCCACGGACGAGAACTGGGTCGAGGCGTTCATTCAGAACAGCTTGGATGGAGTCCACAAGCTCGCGAATTTGGATGGACTTTCGATCTACTTTGACACCGATGCCAACAGTATATACCGAGGTCCAGATAACAAGCGGGACATGCTTACGAGTTTCTTGAAACAGATTGCGAGCAAGGATAACGTTGTGAACCATCAATATGTCTTGAAACCAGTCTCTGGAGAGGCAAGAACGATTCTGAGGAAAAAACATTCACAGGAAAAGCCAAAGATGGACACTCAGGTGTTCTTTGACGAAATCGGTTTCATTCTCGACGATGATCAGTATCGAGATGCACTTTCCATGGTCGATCTGTTTCACTTTCATACTCGTACACGACAGTATCACAAATTTCGACTGCCCGGTATCGATGTCCCGAGCCAACGTTCAAAGGCATTATGGAAGTTTGCAACAACATCGATCCTTAGTGAGATCCACGAAAGACACCGGAAGTGGTCTTGGGATTACTTTAAAGAAAGGCGGGATATTCGGAAATCATACGTCGAGCTGTTCCTCAAATTGATCAACAAGACAATCACCCCGGAAGATCAAGCAGTGTTGGCCAAGATCGAATTGGAGCTCTCGTACGAGGATATCCGATTCTTCCGGTCTGTAGCGCGAGCCCAAGCTAGAAAAGATGCAGAAGTCAAGCGAAGGTTGGAAGAAGAGAAAGCGAAACATCAACCTCAACAGGCGGCCGGGTGGTTCGGATGGGTCTGGGGAGGTCAAACGCAGGACGAGAACCATGTCGATGGCGAACCAATGATCACTGAAGACGATCGTAAACAGCTCAACGAGATCATCGATTATGATGCGACGGCCGCATCGATGGGTGCGGATGTACCTAAAGATTTCCGCCTCATGCATATCCAAGCCACACTGAAAAAGGGAACGTTCGTTCTGCGGAGACAACCCCATGGCTCGGCCAAGGAGATCGTCTCGCTCGAATTCCAAACCCTGTCAGCGGACGTCACTCAGTATCCAGAAACGCTAGACGCCATCACGACGCTCGGCAGTTTCAGCGTCTTTGATGGTACGGCGCCTAACACGTTATACCCTCAGATTGTCAGAGTGAAACAGGCCAAAGCACAAGAGCAGTCTGGCGAAAACCCATTCTTTACGGTCAGATTGGAACGAAATCCTTTGGACGGCCGTGCAGACACCGGTCTTACTGTCAAAATGCGACATCTCGAGATCTTTTACCATCGCGTCTTCGTAGAGGAAATCATGACATTCTTCCGTCCACCCCCAAGTCAAGTGGAATCAATCAACGCCTTGCTTGACGCCGCTGGACAAACATTGGAAGGGATCCGGAAAGTGACGCGAGCAGGCTTGGAATATGCACTCGAACAACACAAAACGATTGACATGCAAGTCGACATGAATGCGCCCATCATCATCATTCCAGAGGATGTGACCAAAGCAAAGAGTCTCGTCTTGGTGCTTGATGCCGGTCATATCGCAGTGACGAGCAATCTGGCGGATCAGAAACAACTCGACCAGCTCCACTCCAAGCGCGGGCAACGATACGATGAAAAGGACACACTCGAGCTTGAGCAGCTGATGTACGACCGATTCACTATTCGATTGGACAACGCCCAACTCTTGATCGGTGATAACCTCGAAGCCTGTACGCGCGCACTTGATAGCCAAGACCGGCTGCTACATATCGTCGAGCGGATTAACATGACGTTTGAGGCACAGAACGCAATCGTCAACGCACCCAATCTCACTCGGTTCAAGGTCTCGGGAGAATTGCCTGTCCTCACTCTGAATGCCTCTGATACCAAGTACAAGAGCTTGATGCGAATTATCGACATTGCGGTGCCACACTTTGGCGACGACGATGCCGGGAAGATAACGCAGCGGCCAGCACTCCAGGGTAGTACTTCAAACGCTTTCCGAAGTTATCAGGTCGAGGAATACGTCCTGAGCGACGACAGCTCTAGTACGGTGCACGGCGACGATGAAGCTGACGAATCCATGGAGACGGATGCCGATCAATTTTACGAGGCAAGAGACGGAACAACGGAAACGCAAAGGCTGAAACTGAAGCAAAATAATTTCCAATTCTGCTTTGCGGTCAAGCAATTGCGAGCAAATCTCTCGAGGTCGACTGAGAGCGGAACAGAGCGGCCCCTAGCTGCAGTAAGTCTAAATGGGTTCGGGCTCGATTTTGCCCAGCGGCAATACGACATGTCAGTGCAGGTCGTCCTGAAGGCCCTCACACTGGAGATGGCCGGAGAGTCAGAAAGTCATCCGATTATTACGTCTGAGCAAGCCGATGGCTCCGAAGACCTCGTGGTCGTCCACTACATCAAGGTGCAAAAGACTTCGCCCGAGTTTCTCTCTGTGCACGAAGGTGTGGACCAGTCGATCGAAGCCAATGTATCTACACTCCGCATCCTCGCCGAACCAGAACCAGTCCTCGCACTATACGATTTCATCATGACAACCTTTGTGCCCGAACACAACCGAGATGAACTGCCAGAGGCGAATTCCGAACAAGCAGAGATTCCGGAACAGTCCGACAAGCTGAGGATCCGCGTTAAACTCCGGTCAATCAGTCTGTCGTTGCAAGATGACTGGACTACTTTCGCGACACTCACCCTATCTGCTGGCGATGTAGGTCTGCTCATGCGGGCTGGTACAATGCGACTCACCGCCTCAGTAGGCAGTCTTTCCCTTCTTGACGAGACCAATTTGCAAGTAGCCGATCCTGCCTTTAAACAGCTTCTAGCTATCGAAGGTAAAGAGCTGGCAGATTTCACTTATGAGACCTTTGATCCCACCGACCACGAAACGTTCCCCGGCTACAACTCGATGGTCAAGCTTCGAAGTGGTTCGCTAAAGCTGACATTCATGGAGCAACCCATTCGACAGATCAACAAGTTCTTGGTTAAGCTCGCGCAGCTCAAGGCTGTGTATGACGCTGCCTCTCAAGCCGCTATCCAACGCGCCTCCGAGGTCACTCGCATGCGCTTCGACATCATTATCAGTTCGCCCATCGTAGTGCTTCCGCGAGACGGAAGGACATCCACAGAGATCTTCTACGCTCGTCTAGGAGAGATTTCGACTCATAACGAGTACTTCAAGGAGGGTGTAGACGACAGCCGTCTAACGGCATCCCTAACCGGTATCAGCATCAGCACCGCCAGAATTCAGGACCATCAGGACGAGTTCGTTCATGTGCTGGATGATACCGACGTCAAGATGGAAATCAGACAGCGGACGAAGGAAGCAGTGAAATCAGATTCCAAGCTGGCCGAATCGGACATATCAGGCTCGACCAACATCTTCAAATTAACCCTCACTCAATATCAGTATGCTATGCTGATGGACGTGGCCAGTGCCGTCCCCAAGGCCCTGCAAAATGTCGATAATACTAGCTCGTCTGATGAAGAGGAAATCAATCTCGAATCACCACAAGAAGAATCAACAGAGGTCACCCCTCTGGATAGTCCAAAGCCCATTGAGGCCTCTGTGGTATCTACCAAGATGTCTTTCGCATTCGAGGTCCCGGGTGTCACGCTCGAGCTTTTCGACGCCGTTGCCAAGACCAATGCCGACCTCGCGGGACACAGTATAGCGCAATTCAAGTTGTCGACGGTCAAAGTCAAATACAACACTAAATCTGACGGGTCCAGTGAAGCTATCGTCGCACTCAAGGCTTTCTCGATCACGAATACTCGTGCTGGGAGGTCGGTGCACCGCGAGCTCATTTCAGAGATTGGCGAAGGCAAAGACCAAGTATTCCTTCAATACACCACCACCGGCGGTGTCAGTTCAAATGCCCAACTGTTACTGACGGTCGATAGTCCTCACGTACAGCTTGCTGCAGATCCTCTATCTGCCCTGCTCGAATTCGCTACCAGTCCTTACAAGGGCAAGAAAGCTGTATCAACGCCACAGAAGGAGAACGACGCCGACGAAGATGATTTGGCCCCACCAACATCATCTGGCTCCTTCTTTTATCGGGTCGAGATCATTCATGCTGTCATCCTGGTGATAGCAGACGATAGCGAGGAAAACTCGCAGGCTATAACCCTCAACTTGAACAACGCCGTGCTGACTCAGCAAGCGAAAATGACACTTCTCTTGCATGGTCTGGGCATGTCATTTGGCCGAATGGGCCACCCGGAAGAAGTAGTCAGTTTCTTGGATGATCTTGACGTGACTGTCGCTCTGGACAACAGTACCACCGACCAGCAGTCTCAGATGAGCATCGACCTAATGGTTCAACCAGTAATCATCAGGGCGTCTCTGAACGATATACTTTTGGTGTCTGACATCGTCAACAAAGCTTCCGTGCTGGCGACCAAGGCATTTGGAAGCAATGAAGAGCGATCTGAGCCACAATCACCTGCGATCACGACCAATCGCGACCGCCGTCGGTCCTCTGTGTCTTCCATGCGAAGACGGACCCTAGCACCAAGAACACAAGGCTCAATGCATGGTCGAAAGTTATCGCAGACTCACACTGCGAAGGTCCTTGTCTCCCGCGAAAGTCTTAACGTCAGCTTTGAGGGTTTCCAACTCGTCCTCGTCAGTGATGTTCAGCAACTTCCTACGGTCCACCTCATCACCCAACCATTCCGTTTCCAGCTCGACGATTGGTCTGGCGACATGAATTTGCAGACTACATTGTCTACGGCAATCAACTACTACAATCTGAAAATCTCTCACTGGGAGCCACTCATGGATCCGTGGGATTTCACGGTACGAGTTGGGAAGACAGCGAATAGCAGTGGTGGCACATTGGCTGCCACATTCGTTTCCAAGCGGCGACTTGAAATGAATGCTTCAGCTGCTTTCATCGAATTGGCAATAACTACGCTGACAGTCTGGAACAAAGAAGGCGATAGGATCATAAAGCAAGGCCGAGGAAATGATGCCCCATTTTTGGTTCAGAACAGGACCGGATACCCTATCTTGATCTGGTCAGATTCCGCCGGCAACCAGCGAGGCAAGTCGGTCGAAGTCAAGAGGGTCGCCGACGGCAATGCTATCCCTTGGCGTTTCCAGGACTACAAGAAGTTGCGCGATAATATCTCATCATCGAGTCATAATGCTTTGGGTGTTCAACTGGAAAATACACCGTGGGAGCGAGTTCGAAACATCTCCGTGGACCGCGAGGGCGACTATCCTTACATCCTGAAACCGAGACTGCAAAAAGTTGCCCATCGGATCGTATGCGATATTCAGGTGAAGAATAACGTCAAGATCATTACGTTCCGCTCGACTTTCAAAATTGAAAACAGGACTCATCTGCCAATGGAGCTAGTCATGATCGACTCCAACGGCAAAGCAGCCTCTTCGATTTATCAGATCCCTCCCGGTGACGACTGTCCACTTCCGATAGAAGCAGCTTATGGCCAGCGATTCCGATTGCGACCTGATCGCGGATTCAACTTCTCGTGGTCCGGCGAGAGCTATTCTTGGCAGGACTTTATGAAGCGGCCTGTACGAGCTATTGTTTGCAAACACCGCACACCTGATGAGGCCTCTTTCCGTTTCCAAGCCGCGACGCTGTACGACAAGAATGACCCGCTTACCAAATCCTACCCAAAACTCAGTGTCCGACTTCGTGCGCCGGTCGAGATCGAGAATCTGCTTCCTTTCAACATTCGCTACCGGGTTTACGACAAAAACACGAGGTCGAACACCACGAGCTTTTTGATAAAGGGTGGCTGTAGCCCTATCCACACTGTCGACCTTGAGCACCTGTTATTGCTCAGTGTCGACGCACAGGATTCAGGTTTCAAGCCGAGTGAATTTGCAATCATAAACACCGACAATCCGGACGACTTCAGAACCGAGGACACTCTTGTGCTAGAGGACAAGAATAAAGCAAAGCTTGACCTGAAGTTGCATTACTTCACCTACCCAGACTCGGGTGGTGCTTTCAAGGTACAGGTTTACAGTCCCTACGTCCTGCTCAACAAGACGGGTTTGCCGATCAACTTGGCGATCAAGGCGTGGTCTGGTCAGAGGGGAGTTGCTGGTCTGGATACCGTCAGAGGTCCCGAGGTTAAACCTCTGATGATGAGTTTCGCAAGCGCAGATCGAAAAGACAAGTTGTTAATCAAATATGGCAACTCCGAATGGTCGCGACCACTATCCATGGAATCTGTGACTGCAGACTTCGAGGTTCGAGTGGCCACGACTATCGATGGTCAGTCGTCGCCCGAGATGGCCAGAGGCACGATGCACACCGGCTTTTCGTACACTGAAGGCCTCGGGAAGTACAAACTCAGCAAGGTGATAACGCTCACACCACGATTCCTTGTCCGAAATGAATGTGACTATCCGATTAAAATCAGACAGTATCGCACGCACATGACGACTGTCATGGAGCCGGGTAAGCGAGCACCATGGTACACGTTTGCTTTCAACGCTCCTACCCAATTCGTCCTGGCCTTTGACGGTATCTCTGCGCCTTGGTCGGCTCCCATCAATGTGGCAGATGTCGGAAAGATGCACGTGCTTGTTCGACAGGTGGAAGGGCCTCCGAAATTGATCAAGGTGGACACGAGAATCGACGGGGCAACTGTCTTCTTATTCTTTTCGGAGGAAACTGGTCGCTGGCCACTCCGACTGAAGAACGAGTCTGGCTTCACGTTCAAGTTCTGCCAGACTGAAGACAGGAATTCGACCGGCCTGGCTCAAGATCGGCAGATGCTGACGCTCGGCCCCAACAGCTATGTCGACTACACGTGGGATTCGCCTGCGGCCAATGGCAAGCGTATACGGCTGCAGGTGGGGGACCATGAGCGAATTGTCGACATCATGGAGATCGGTATTCAGCCTCCCTTCAAGTTCGCTCAGAGGACTGCCTCGCAGCAATCGAAGACCCACGCGGTTTCACTCGATGTCCGGGCCGAGAATTCCAGTCAAGTGCTGGTCATCGCAAACTACAACGCAGAAGAGAGTGTCTACAAGCCCAAGATATCCCAGTCTTCTCTCGCAAGGACTGACAGTGTGGATAGTCTCAATGCCATGTCGTTCGAGACGGTCTCCGTCAATGAGCAGCCGACGTTCACACTCAGCATCAATTTCGAAGGCATTGGTATCTCGGTTGTCAACAGCCACCTCCAGGAGCTCGTCTATATCTCGTTCCGAGGCATCAAGATTGCCTTTTCGATCTATCCGCAATACTATGACGCGAACTTGGACTGCAAGTGGATCCAGATCGACAACCAACTGTTCGGTGGTTTGTTCCCGATCATTCTTTACCCGACGGTTGTTCCGAAAGACGGCAAGGAGCTCGAATCCCATCCGACGCTGCAGTTATCTATTGCCATGCTTAAGGACGATCAACACGGTGTGACATACGTGAAATATGCTACGATCTTGCTACAAGCGATGACGATCGAACTGGACGAGGATTTCCTGTTCGCGCTTCTCGAATTCTCCAAGTTTGAGGAAGCTTCTTGGCAGGAACCAACGCAAGACATTTTGATCGAAAACCCTGGCGATATTGCCGACCCACAGCCGTCAGCTGGCGGTCGAAATATCTACTTTGAAGATCTTGCGTTGCAACCGCTCCAGCTTGAGCTATCGTTCATGCGAACGGATCGGGTCAATGTCGACAACAAGGTCAGCACTCATAATCCGGTAAGCTTCTTTGTGAACGCGATCACGATGGCTCTTGGAAATGTAAACGCTGCGCCGGTCCTGCTCAACGCTTTGATCGTTCACAATGCCAGACTCACGCTCCCAAGTCTGCAAGAGCGAGTGATCTTCCACTACCGAGAGCAAGCGATGGCGCAGCTCTACCGAGTGCTTGGATCCGCCGATTTCCTGGGTAACCCTGTTGGGCTGTTCAACAACGTCAGTTCTGGTTTCCAGGATATCTTCTACGAGCCATACCAAGGTATGGTCTTGCACGGGAACAAGGAGTTGGGCACCGGTATCGCACGAGGAGCGACGAGTTTTGCCAAGAAATCCATCTTTGGTGTTTCTGATTCGTTGACGAAAGTGACGAGCAGTATCGGTAAAGGACTTTCGGCAGCGACGATGGATTCTGATTATCAGAGTAAGCGACGTATGGCTGCTCGACGAAACAAGCCGAAACATGCGCTCTATGGGTTCGCGACGGGTGCGAATGCGTTTGCGACGAGTGTTGCCAGTGGATTCGAGGGTTTGGCGTTGAAGCCGATCGAAGGTGCCGAGGCTGGTGGTGTCGGTGGATTCTTCAAAGGTATCGGTAAGGGATTCGTCGGTGCCGTCACCAAGCCAATGGTCGGTGTTGTCGATTTCGCATCGAGTTCATTCGAAGGTATCAGGAACACGACGACTGTTTTGGATGAAAACGATATCGATCGTGTGAGATTACCGCGGTTCATCGCTGAAGATGGGATCCTTCGACCCTTTAACGAGCGAGAAGCACTCGGACAATCCTGGCTCAAGGATTTGGAGAGTGGGAAATACTTCAACGAGAATTACGTTGCCCATCTCGACTTAACCGGCGACGATTCCGTCCTGATCCTAACGACGACGAGGATATTACTCATTCGATCTACCAAGCTGCGTGTTCTGTGGGAGGTCCCGTTCGAGGAACTACAGACGATCTCACTTGAACCTGGAGGAATCGGTTTGGTTCTCAGAGGTGATGTGGGTGGACCGTTTGTTCCCGTCGCGGAAGCCACTGAACGAGGTTTCTTGTTCAAGCATATTGAAGCGTGAGTGCATGTTCCCTCTTCTTATTGAAGATGACATCAGAGGGAGCTTTGACGGAGATACAGTACTGACGACCCAACACCCGACTATTAAATGTGGTCATTTGTATTTGCATTCTACAGCGTGGTCAGAAAACACAATGAGGCCAAAAAAGCGTCAGAAGCATAGACAGACGATGAACAGGGATGATATCGATTGAGATGGTTGGTTCTATTTGTCGTCAGGAAGAAGGCCGAGCGAATCTGGAATCTGACAGGTCGGCCAAGGGGCAGTGCGGGTGGTGATGAATCTAGGTACTGTGTATGTTGTCAGCAATCACGACTGCCCGATATTACAGTGCATTTTGTATTCGTTTCTTCTTATTACATTGTTGACTTTGCTACCTCCGTCCTCTACACCTTCGCCTTGACATTTTCCGCGTTCGACCTATGGTTCCACAATCACTCACTTTTATACTGTTTGCCCCCCCTCTCCCCCAACGCTGCGGTCGTTGGTTGCCGAGGCTTGGTCTTCTAATCTTGAAAATCCCCGAGGCCTTGATCTTTCATTGGTTCCGAGCCGGGGGGATTCTAATTTCCAAGTCCATGCCTTGAGTGTTAGGCGAACTCCTCGGGGGAAACAACATACAGACCTGCACACTTTCCACAAGTCCCTCCATCCCCTTTTTGTGGACAAGGAATATTTGCAAATAGATTTGGGAATTTCCGAAACCAATGCCAGTCCATTCCTGATTCCGACCCGTTAATGTGGTGTATTCCTCCCTTTTCCCGTGTTCCCCCCTGTGGTAGCAGTCGATGGTGTCGGTGTCGGTGTCGGTGTCGGTGTCGGTGTGTTCGATCGATCGACCGTGATCAATCCATCTCAATTGAAATGACGCAATCGATTCCTTTTCCACCCGCCTTCCCCTTCCCCTTCCCCTCCAGTCTCACACGCGCATCCAAGTAAATGCCTCCGGTATCCTTTTGGGATGCCCATGGTTTATGAGGGAATTATAGGACAAAAAGGACAAGGACAAGGACAAGGACAAGGACAAGGACAAGGACAAGGTCAAGGACAAGGACAAGGACAAGGACAAGGACAAGGAGGAAATAGAGAGGAATGCGGAAGGAGGGGACACTGACACTGACTATTCCTGCAGCACCCAAACGTGGGTTTCCTTCGGTCAGAGTCTTATTGCTTTGTCTGAAGTGACTGATTCCGGGGGCAGAGTCACGTGCCTCGTCACCCTTCTGTGTGGGTGTTGCTGCAGCACACCCACCCGGAACAACATCAGTCAACCGAGACGACTGCCGCTTACTCCCTATCGCGGCGATGATGGAGGGCATTGGGATAGCCACCCTGTCTGACCACAAAAATCCACTTCGCTCCCCCTCCCCCCCCTGGTCTCTTCCTCTTGGATCTGGTCCTCTTGATCGTGATCAACCTTTAAGGAGGGAGAACCATAACGGCTGCATCGAGTATCGAGCCCCCTTTCAATCAATAATTTAAAAAAAATATACTATACCCTGGAGAGTTTCTATCCCATCCTATCCTATCTTCACCTTCAAGTATCCTTAGGAGACCGGTTGGCAACCAACCATACAACGCCCTTGCAAACCCCTCCTGTCACGCAGAGGATCAAGAATATGAGTATTGTGCAACTGTCACAATAGATCGACGCCGGACTATTTCTATTCTTTTACGATTTGCTTGCCTCGCCCTAACTCTGCCGAAGAAGCTGCATAATCGCACACTTGATCTGCCACACCGATTTATTCGGGACTTGAGATTAAAACCACTAGAAACAAAGCGCAGTGGCCGCTTTTATGAACCATAAGTGGGATGGCCGGTGCGTTGGACATCGGACACCGGAGACATTTGATATTGTTTTAATCCCGATAATTTGACTTTTCTATTTTTTTCGTCTTTCGACTACAATCACGATTACAACTACAATCGCGATTTTAATTCAACCTTGCGTCTCACGTCAGAGATACGCCGATATCAACCAAGATGCATCAAGCACTGAACCTTGAGAACCTCCCCCGAGAATTCCTCGAATCATATCCCTACCCTTCTTTCGTTCTTCATCTACCTATCCCTATTTCCGACCCGAACCCCAAACCCATTTCCGTTGATGCGAGTGGCACGGAAACCGACCTCGACACTTTCACCGTTGACGGTCCGACCTCGTGGGCTGCACCGCAGGCGATCACGGATCTGCCTTTTACGCGTAATTATGCGAATTCGGGTGTGATTGACGATTTGACGGGTGGTGGTGGTGGTTCTCAGGGAGGGTGGAGGAGTTTTCTTAATCCGATATGGAGTAATTCCAAGTGGAAGAAACTGATAAATCGGCGACATCATCCAAGGGTTTTTTCCGTAGGAGGGGCAGGGGTAGAATCAGGGTACAATAAGAGTAGCGCAATTACTGTGACTGAAGAGTCTCAGGGAGACCTGTTGTCCCTTTTGGACTTGGATGCCGCTCGAAGTTTCGGGAATTGGGTTAGTGGTGCAACCGATTTTCGAACACGCCAGGCGAAGATGGAAGCGTTGGAGAAAAACCGGAAGAGGAAGAGATCGAAGGACGCTGGCGCCGCCTCGTCGATTGTTAGTCCTCAGAATGGAGGACGGTCGATTGGAAATGTTCAGCGTGATGAAGCGGAAGGGGAAGGGGAGGGAGTAGAAGAAGAAGAGGAAGATGATGACCCAGATGAGAGGGAGAGGGAGAAGAAAACGTCGAAACCCACACACAGATCATCGATTCCTGCGGCGGCGAACATTGAGACTTGTCACAGAGGAATCACAAGCGACTCGACTACTCGAGATCACCCCAAGGCCCGGCACGACAAGGGCACGGGCACGGGCATGGACATGGGAATGGACTTGGAAGGAGAGGACTCCTCATCACATCGTGTGAATGGAGATGTCTGGAACCTGAATTCACGGCGTGTCAAATTAGCACGCACTGCAACATCGACGACATCCAACGTCGAAGAACGGAGCGAGTTTGAGATCGATCCGTGGACAGACGATATCGCCACTAGTCTCCCTCTCGTACTTCACATCAAAGCCCTTGATATCTGGATTGAACTCGTTAAAATCCCGCTTGCCATGTCACCCGCCGATCCTCGGTTCTCTTTCCTAGTCATCCAATCACTCCCACCGTTGGAACATCATATCCGAACACGGCATTCGTTGGTTCACCCCCTCGACATCGCAACACCTGCTTCGGAACTTGCCAAGTTCTCATTCTCCACCCCAATATCCGCTACTGTCCCGGCCCCGGCCCCAAACCCGCCCAGTGAACCCAACGGGCCGTTTTTGTCCTTGGATCCCCTCATCAAACCCCCAGATACTGCTTCCGAAGATGGCAATGCCCGCCCATCGACAAATGATCCCAGTGATGTCTCCGGTTACTTTCCTCCCGCTGAACCCATCGTTTTCGGTCAAGCAGAGTCTGATAAACTGACTCGGGTCCCTCGGCCCCCGAGCTCGGACCCACTCTCCGTCGAGCACCTCCTGCAAGTGACTGACTGGTCCAAGACACCTCTAGGTCCTCGGGAAAATTGGCCTCAGAGTCTGAAATCAGCATTGAGCATTGTACTCAGCATGCCGGGGCAAGCCAACCTCTGGTGGGGTAAAGATCTCGTGCAGCTCTACAACGATCATTATGCCGCCATGCTTCCCGGGAAACACCCTCAATTGTTTGGCACAAATGGACCGATCAGTTGGTCAGAAATCTGGGCAGGCCTAGGTCCATTAGCTGATGAAGTCATGAACGGTACCCCGGTAACCAGAGAAGATGATCTATTTCTGTTCCAGACGAGAAAGGATAAGAAGCTGGAAGAAGTCTATTTCGATTGGACATGGGTTCCAGTCCGCGGTGAAGATGGGTCCGTCGCTGGCCTCCTCAATTACACAAAGGAGATGACGAAAAAAGTCATCGCTGAACGCAGACTCAAATGCACTCGAGAGATCAGCGATGGAATCGGCGCAGCTCGAAACCTTGGTGAATTCAATCGTGCTGTCATGGACGGTCTCTCCGACGACGAAATCGCAAAAGATATCCCATTCGCCATCCTGTATCACTGCACGATCGAAGATGTTCAGCACGATTCGACAGTCCCTACATGTCTCATGAAAGACGACATGAGTACTCCTTCCGTTACTGCACCCAGCATCCGGGTCAAGTTGACCCTCGGTGACTCTATGGGTGTGCCCAAGGATCATCCATCAGCACCGGCAGAGCTCTCGGTGAGTATCAAAAAACCTCCAAGGTGTTTGGGCGGTCTTAATCCGGCAACAACGAGCTCTCCGACTATGTCTCTAATTTCGGCACTCTCAAATATCACCGACGATGAGGACATAAGTG
The DNA here is from genome assembly GCA_025758705.1 of Goffeauzyma gilvescens. Taxonomy (NCBI): domain Eukaryota; kingdom Fungi; phylum Basidiomycota; class Tremellomycetes; order Filobasidiales; family Filobasidiaceae; genus Goffeauzyma; species Goffeauzyma gilvescens. The sequence goes on along the minus strand of JANGFI010001803.1, from coordinate 18,711 downwards.
TGGTCAGACCGGAGGAATGGCCGATCCAGGAACTCCTATTGAGCCGGAGGAACATCGTGGTGGATGATTGCTCAACCCTTATCGATGGCTTCCCAATTCGAAGTTGGGGTGCTGCACCAGAACAAGCTTGTCTGATTCCGATCTGCAACGAATCCAGTTCAGATATCCCCACCGCCGTTCTCATCGTCGGACTGAACGTCCGACGAGACTTTGATCACGAGTATCAGACTTGGTTACATCAGCTCCGTCAGCAACTTTACGGTGGACTGCTGCAGGTCAGGTCGATTGAGGCTGAGCGGGAACGAGCTCAGGAGCTCAAGGCGATGGATGAGATGAAAAGCAACTGGATATCAGGTGTATCACATGAACTTAGGTTACCTTTGACGTGAGTGTCTCTAGCAACTCTGCCTACCTGCTTCTACTTTCGGTCCAGAAAGCATTCTAGCTGACCCCCATTTTGCATAGTTTGATTTCTGGACCTATTGAAGATCTCGCAATGGAAGCCAAAGATGGATCACGCGCGAAATCTCTGCTCAACATGTCCAAGCGTAACGTCGGCCGACTGCAACGGCTTGTCGACCAACTCATGGATTTCAGTCGTCTGGAGGCTGGCAAGCTTCGGGGTTCCTATTTGCCCGTCCCGATTGGAAGTCTTACGAGGGATCTCGGAAGCCTTTTCCAAACTGCGGTGGAAAAATCTAAGCTCAAATACACCGTCGACTGTGAAGAGGATAATGGACGTTGTGTCTACGTCGACCCTGATATGTACGAGAAAATCATTCTCAACTTGTGCGGCAACGCGTATAAATACACCCACGACGGTTTCATCAAGCTTGAACTCCATTACACTCCGACAAGCGTCATCATCAGCGTATCAGACTCGGGTGTCGGCATTCCCGCCGCCTCCATGGACATGGTCGGCGAACGGTTCTTTCGAGTGCCATCAACCGGTCGGTCTCACGAGGGAACGGGGATTGGGCTAAGTCTCACCAAAGAGCTCGTTAGACTTCACGGAGGCACCCTTGAAGTCGAGTCAGCAACTGCCGAGGAAAGCACCAACGGAGAACATGGATCCATTTTCACGATCCGCATTCCTCTCGGCTATCAACACCTACCAGCAGACGCAATAGACGACATGGTGGATGGCGAGGCCCGAAATATGGGCAAGTACGCCAAGGGCGTCATTGACGAAGCATTGCAATGGAGCAGAGATCAGGACTCTTCCAGTGCATCCTCAGCGGGGGCCTCCGCGGCGGGAGAAGCGCCTTCGTCAAGCGATAGAACCGGGTCTACGCTGGACCCAAATACTCTGTTCTTTACCAAGGACGACATCATCCTGGTGGTAGATGATAGTAGGGATCTTCGGACTTATCTGGCAACCCTGTTCAAGCCATACGTCGGGCAGGTGTATGAAGCGGCAGATGGCCTGCAAGCTCTCCAAATGGCCCACGAAGTGAGGCCACATATCATCATATCAGACGTCCAAATGCCCGGCATGGATGGTTATGGACTATTGCAGGCCGTCAAGTCAGACGAGGAGCTCAAATGGACGCCAGTCATCCTATTGACAGCCCGGACAGGAGAGGGTGAACGGGTGGAGGGACTGCTGGGTGGCGCCGAGGTGAGAAATGTTCCCTTTTTACTGATTTATGAGCTCTTGACTAACAGTTCCATCTCATGCAGGACTATCTTACGAAACCTTTCAACAGTAGAGAGCTAGTCGCTCGGGCGTCTCTTCAAGTGCAATTGGGCAAGCGGCGCCGTATCCTCGAAGAGAGTTTTGCGACCAGACTGGACGAAGTGGAGAAGCGGAGAGAGGCCGCGGAGATGGAAAGACGTCGACAGGAGCTGTTGATCGATGTTACGTCCCACGAACTCCGAAATCCAACCAGTGCAATCATTCAATGCTCTCAGATGGTAGGTAACAATTTGACCGAACTCCGTCAACAACTGATCAAGCTCAAGAGTCAGTTGGATGTCGGTCAATTGTTTAATCAAGACCTTATACGCCAACTCGAAGCAGACGAAGAGCTCTGCAACAACATCTATGCTTGTGCCCAGCATCAGTCTAGGATCGCAGACGACATCTTGGCTCTGGCGAGGATCTCAATGGACATGTTACAGTTCTTCAGAACTCCGACCGATATAAAGGTAAAGGCCCTGGAAGTAGTCAACATGTTCGCTTTGGAAGCGAAGTCGAAAGACATCGAACTCGAATTGGACGTGTCTCATCAGTCGCTCAAGCAAGTGCCAATTGTCGAGACAGACCCGACCCGTCTCGGACAGGTCTGCATCAACCTGGTCATCAATGCCCTCAAGTGGACCGCCGGAGCTGACATTCGAAAGGTCTCTATCTCGATGGCGTTATGTCCTGAAATGCCGCCTGGAGAAACCTGCGAAATGCCGAATATTCCTCTACCTTCCGAAATTCAGGATGGAGACCCTCTGTATCTCTATGTCGCCGTCAGGGACAGTGGACCTGGCCTCTCGAAAGATGACCTCCACCTCATGTTCAAGCGATTTAGCCAGGCCACTCAGGCCACCAGCAAGGTCTTTGGCGGTTCTGGATTGGGCCTTTTCGTCAGCAAGCAGATTGTGCTGCAGAGTAAGTAGCTTTTGCTTTATCCCGAGGGGAGGATCAGATAAACTAACGAGACCGGTTGTCCCTCACTCTTTTTCTGTCCGCAGTGGGGGGTCGTATCGAAGTCGACTCCGAAGTCGGGAATGGCTGCACATTTCGATTTTTCATTCGCGTTTCTGCAGCTCAAATGGACCGGAACGTTCAAGATGCAGATGCGAATGGCAATGCGAGTGCCCTGATGTTGGAAAATACCGAGGAACCGATGCGACGGAAACCGCATGTCCTCGTCGTCGAGGACAACCTCATCAACCAAAAAGTTCTACTTCGACAGCTCCGTAAAGCGGGATTCACATGCGAGTCCGCCAATGACGGTCTGCAAGCTCTGAACCGACTGAAGGAGGTTAGAGCCACCGAAGGTGCGATTGATAAACCGTTTGACGTCGTCCTGATGGATCTCGAGATGCCGGTCATGGATGGTCTGACGGCGATCACCGAGATTCGAAAGCTAGAACAAGCCGGTCAGCTTCATCGAAGCTATGTCTTTGCGTTGACTGGTAACGCTCGACAGGCGCAGATCGATGACGCTCTTGCGCATGGCATGGATCAGGTCATCATCAAACCATACAACATCAATGCGGTCCTAAAGATGATTCAAGATCAGGTGAATGCCTCTGAAGCAGCTACCTAGATGGAGAATGTTTTTGCTTCCCGCCTTTCACCTTTCCCTATTTTATTTTTCTATCCCTGATTCGTTACTCGCCATTCGCAATCCGGGTTTTCTATCAATGTCTTTCTTATTTTCTCACTGTTTTTGTGACGAATTGTTAAACTCCACCATGACTCGCATGGCCTGACAAAACAACCCACGGACAAACCATATTCTTATATCATTAATTTGATCCGAGAGGCAATACGTCCGCTGGTTGATGCATCTATTATTTGATCGCATCCCCTACCTCTTTATTCCTTTTCAATCCCTTTTGGACCCGGGTTGGAATTCCTTGAGAACGTCCGCGTCCCAGCTGACGAATTCTCCCGAATGCTCTCTGGGTCCACCGAGGGAGAGTGCCGCGATGACATATGCCGGACTTTGAGGATTGTGCCAGGTGGGGTCAAAGCCAAAACGGAGAAGAGGAAGGAAAGATGGAAAGAGACGGTTTCCATAACGACGATGACAATGGGTCAGCGGTGTTTCCTATCAGGAGGGTCCAAGTGGGATTGAGGCCCTCCTCCGTTAAATCTGCACTCACTCTTCTGGCTTCAATAGTGTTCCCTCCTTATGAGCTGTTGTGAACCGCTCCAATTCTTTGGGATCCATAGTTTTCTGCCCAATCTCTCTCAATTTGGACTGCATCTCCGTATCCACCACTCCTGGTCTAACTGCGAATGAAGCGATTTGTTTCTCTTCGTTCGCATAAGTCCGACAGAGTGAATTCAAAGCGGCTTTTGACGTGTTGTATGCTCCCCAACCTGTTGTTCCACCTACAGCTGCTCCAGATGATACGAAAACGACGTGTGGGTGAGGACAGGATCGAAGTGACTTGGTTGCATGGCTTAACATCGAGACGGCGGAGAAAAGGTTGATCGCGAAACAGGACTGCCAATCAGAAATAGAGGCGTTGATGATCGTATCGAGGGGATCGAGAGTACCTGCATTCAAGATGATCCCATCAATTGATCCCCAGGACTCAAGTGCAGTCTGGACTGCTCGTGCATTGACGTCATCTTGACTGACATCTCCGAGGACAATAATCAGCCGGTCCGGGTACTCCGCTTTCAGCTGTTTCAGGCCATCTGATTCAGTTCGAGAGATAGCGAGTACGGAGGGAGAGTACTGGGAGAAGAAGCCCTGGCCGGAGAGAAGATGACGAACGATGGAGAGTCCGATACCTTTGGAAGCACCGGTGACGATGATCCTTGCCGGTGTCTCCGAGGAACGGCGGTCGGCGGTCCAAGACATGGTAAGATAGTGAGATGTTTTGAGGATGGTGAGAGGGCGAAGAGAGAAAGGGATACACAGTTGGAGAGGAGGTTCATGGGATAGTTCGCTGACGGCGGTTCCTAGGGAAGGCAGAGGAACCGGTGATCATCCTCAGTTTATACTCAATAGCGTGGATTCACCGTTAGGTTCAGGCATGGTCGACATGAAAGAGAGGGAGGGGAGTGGGGTGGATGGGGGTGAGGGTGTCGGCGAGCGGCGGCCCCCGTCGCTGGTCAAAATGAGATGACGTAAAGCGTTCTTCAAAGGAGATGGGACCGATTAACACGTCATATTCAAGAATCAGTTGTTTCCCCCACCGCTGCTTGTGGCGGATTACGTGATTTATATGTCACGTGACACACCTGTTTCCAACACTCACCCATCTCCCACCGCCACCTCCCACGTCGACGTGGAGAGTCGCGCCCCACAGGTTGCATGCTTGCTAATGAAGGGCGACAGGACGAGGGCGGCAACGGCGGGCGGGGAGAGAAGGAAGACAATGGGCGAGGAGCAATATAGAGTATGAACTATGAACGAACAACCCGCCATCCTGTCCCACCGGTGACCAACACCGATTATCCTCCCTTTAACCATTTGTTACTACCGGACGCCGATAGACTCAGCCTTTTCGATAGCTCTCCGGCGAGCGACCATCTTTCACATTCCTGAATAACGTATATATAGAAAAACACCACACCCCTTCTTACCCCTTCGAAAGAGCTTTGGAAACGACTTTCTGAAACGTGTCTCTCAAGGATTAAACAAGCTCAGGGTTTACGAGATCCATAATGCGTACATCCACTCTTTTTTCCTCCATCATTCTCGGTGCATCTGCACTCACGAACCACTTTGTGGCAGCTAGCGATGTCGTCGATTTGACAACAGACAGCTTCCCGACCGAGGTGTTGCAAGAACAGCTCGCTTTGGTCGAGTTCTTTGCTCCTTGGTGTGGACACTGCAAAACGTGAGTCCTTGTTTCTTATTACTTCTTCTTCTTCCCGTAGGGAATTAATCGATTTGAGAAGCCTACGTGACTTCTGGGGTCAGCAATCTTGATCTGGACCTATTTAGCTAATCGAAACCTGCGTCTTGTCCATCCTTGGTATTTCCTCCTTCTTCTCTCTTCCACCCACTTGTAGCCTCGCACCCCACTACGAAGAAGCTGCCACCGAGCTCAAGTCAAATCACGGCATTAAACTTGCCAAAGTTGACTGCACAGAAAACCAGGACCTCTGTCAAGACCATGGTATCAAAGGTTACCCAACGCTGAAAGTCTTCCGAAACGGTGAATCAACTGATTATTCCGGTCCTCGAAAAGCGGACGGTATCATCAGTTACATGGTGAAGCAATCTCTCCCTGCCATCTCTGAGGTCAAGACAAGCGACCACGAACAATTCAAGTCCAAGGACAAGGTCGTCGTTGTCGCCTACGTTGCATCCGAGGCCGACCTCCCCGCTGCTTTCAAGACCACTGCGGAATCCCTTCGAGACACGTTCTTGTTCGGTTACAGCACCGACCTCTCTCTTTCACCCAGCGGTAGCCCGACCGTCGTCCTCTACAAGCAGTTCGATGAGGGATCCGCCGTCGTTCCCGGCAAGCTCTCGTCGCTCACTGACATTGCTCTCAAGGAATTCATCAAGGAGAACTCGATCCCGATCCTCGATCAGGTCACCCCGGAGAACTTTGCATCCTACGCTGAACAGGGTCTTCCTATCGCTTACTTATTCTGGGACCCTTCTGACGCCGACAACTTGACCAAGATGACGGACGCTCTCAAAGCTACCGCCAAGAGCTTCAAAGGTCGAGTCAACTTTGTCTGGATCGATGCTGTCAAGTTCGCTGAACACGCCAAGTCGCTCAACATCCCCGAGGGTTCTTTCCCCGCATTTGTTGTTCAGGACATCGCTGACAAGGGACGAAAGTACGTCCTCGCCGAGTTTGGCAAGGGCCTGACTGCCGACAAGATCCAAGGTTTCATGCGTGACTACGAGGATGGCAAAGTCGAGCCCAGCTTGAAGAGTGCCGAGATCCCTACGGAGCAAGACGAACCGGTATACACTCTCGTCACGAAGGAATTCGACCAAGTCGTCTTTGATGACAAGAAGGACGTTTTTGTCGAATTCTACGCGCCTTGGTGTGGACACTGTCAACGATTGGCACCTATCTGGGAGAGCCTCGCTGAACACTTTGAAGATTTCCAAGACTCGCTGGTTATCGCCAAGATGGACGCGACTGAGAACGACCTGCCCATCTCTGCCAACTTTGAAATCGCTGGTTTCCCCACTATCAAGTTTAAGAAGGCAGGCACGACCGACTTTATCGATTACAACGGAGATCGATCATTGGAGGACTTGATCAAGTTCGTCCAGGAGACCGCTAAGAACTCGCTAGAAGGTGGTGCCTCTGAAGCAGAGGATGGAGCCGAGGATGAGGCCGAGATCGAGGTCGCTGAGCATGACGAGTTATAGATTGATGTCATCGAAGGAATCTTAAGGAACAATGAGTCCGGAGTAAAAGGATGAATACAGGAGTTGAGGCCACACGTTACATCTATTTCTTTCCCGATGATACGGTACGCATCTACTATGAAAAGGAATTGATTGATATATTTTGGTTTAATTTAGCCCTCAAATATCTGTTGACTGCACAATCGTGCCTATCCTCGGCCTGAGATCTGAATCCCGTGCGAGTTCCAACGCGAGCTAATATCTGGCCATGCCGACACGGGCGACTTTTGGCCGGAGCCCCCCACCCGCGATTTCTGAATTTGATAAGCAGTCCTCCCCCCCATATCAAGATTTGCATCCTGCGCAGCTGACGGCTACTAATTCTTCGTGCATCAGCTTGGGAATAAAGCAGAGGAGGCCCCCCTACGCGCCGCCCTCCGTTTTTGTTGGAGCCGCAGTCCGCATCTTAGCTGCAACCGATGGCCTATTGGCACTAATGTAAAATCGCCTCTTGGCAATAAACGGATCAGGCTGGCATCAAATCGTTCGTTCCCCTTGTCGGAGGTTCAGTGTATGAACCCGCTCCACCGTCTATGACTTTCTGGGGCCGTGGCCGTGGCCCAGTCCCATTCCCATTCGTTTGCCCAGAATCCGCACGCGATCAAGCACGTACAATCGGGGTCGGCGGCTTTGGGGGGGTTCTCGCGGCAAGAAAGAAACCCGTCGCGTCCCTCATCCATCCCTCGTGGAATATCAGAAGGTGTGTCGGCTCGACCGAGGCAAGGCTAAATAGGCATGGGTTAGGATCCGATCGATCGTCTTGAGTCAGAACAGTGCCAAGCTGCGCAGCATATTTCAACCCAGTATTTGGGCGTAGGGTGGGAGGAGATGGGAGTTACCCTCGGCCTATCGGGATCATAAGAGAAAGTCTGGAGTGACTGCCTGATTCGACTCCATGCAATCCTGATGGGGGCCCAAGTTGCCAAAATCCAAAGGCAAAAAAGATCCTGCTATAATAGGACTGGCAGAACCGATCACTCGCAATGATATGCATCGCTATTGCTGGAAAGGTAGAAGTCCCATACACTACCTGTAATGACCTCTACTTCCAACCTTTAGTCATGTAATTCTTGTCAACCCTGCTACCAACGTAGCTTTATCCCCCTGAATTACTCCCTTACTTTTCGCCGCGCCTGACCACCATGTGGCATCCATTCTTCATTGCTCTGGTGGCACTGTCACCGATGCTAGTCCATGCGCTCGTATACAACGAAGACCCCAACTACCCAGCCGGATCCTACGGTCCTGGGCCTTTTCAAACCTTCGCCTCGAGCAATGCAACACCGCCCGCCTGGAATTATGTGTTACCCATTAATACAACCATCCTTGGCCAACTCGAAAAGGGTTACATCTTTCATGGCCCGCGGGGCAGTTCCGAGAAACAAGGTTCGGCTGTCATCTACAATCAGACTGGTGAACTCATCTGGTCTGCCTTTGTTGATGGTTACACTCAGACGATCCAGTTCGCTGTTCAGACGTACAAGAACGAGTCGGTATTGGCCATGTGGCAAGGCCAATTCAATTCGAATGGTTATGGTAATGGTTACAACCTCCTTCTCGATAGCACTTACTCGGTTGTCGGCAATGTATCCACTTCGGGATTGGGTTCAGTCGGCGCCGATCTCCACGAGTTCCAGATCACGACCCAAGACACCGCATTGATGTCAGTCTATAACACCACGACGTACGATCTAACCCAATACTCGATTGGTAATGGCTACATCCTCGATAACATCGTGCAAGAGGTTGACATCGCAACTGGGAATGCATTGTTCACCTGGCACTCGCTCGATCACGTCCAACCCTCCCAGTGCTACTCTCCCCCCGGCGTTACTGGCACGTCCCAAAATTTGCCTTGGGATTACTTTCATCTGAACAGCATAGAGAAAGACGGCAGCGGTAATTACTTGATCTCTTCCAGACACTGTCACGCGGTGTATTATGTTGAAGGGTCTACTGGAAACATTTTGTGGCAATTGAACGGGATGAACAGCAGCTTCACCATGGGCGAGGGTTCGACGTTTCAGTGGCAACATGACGCCCGATTCAGAAACGACTCACAAATCTCCATCTTTGACAACGCTGCAACATCTTGGAATTCTTCAGGGCCGTATGCCCGGGGATTGCTGATCGATCTCAACATGACAAACATGTCTGCGTCTTTGGTGACTGCACTGATCCCACAGAACCACACGGTCAGCCAGTCACAGGGCAATATGCAGCTTCAACCGAACGGCAATTGGATGGTAGGATGGGGCCAGACTCCCTTCTTTGGGGAATACACTCACGGCGGTGCTCCTCTTTGGGGAGTGCAGTTCGGTAAGGGAGATGTCCAGTCCTACCGAGTCTTCCGAAACGAATGGGTTGGCCGACCTAAAACGCTACCAGACCTCGCACTGGGGAACAATACTGCCTCTATGTCGTGGAACGGCGCGACTGAGATCTCGACATGGCAGCTTCATGGCTCCAACGATGCCTCCGCCAATACTTCCCTGGCCAATGTTACCAAATCGGGCTTCGAGACCAATGTTACTTTGCCATCCACGGTGTACGCCTATTACCAGGCTTCTGCCCACGACATTTCCGGCGACCTTTTGGGGGTCTCAAAGTTTGTCGCCACCAACAACTCGACCTCTCCTGGAGCTGGGGCTACAGATACCAATAAATCGTCAACAGCAATAAGCAGTCCAAACATTGGAGTCGGTTCGATCATGGCCGCTATCAGCTTTGTCTCCGTTGTATGCATCCACTAGTCACTCACTTTAATCAAATCTCATCTGTCGCTGAATTGAAGGGACGGGCTTAATCATGTCATTATCATTATCATCATATCATTATTTGCTTGGTTTTGTTGAAGGGAGTTCGTGAAAGTGTTGTGGAACGTCGATAATACAGAAAAATACCTCATCAGGTTCGCTGCGATGCTAGTTCATATAGTCTGACGTTGGCGGATGCATGCCGATCAACCAGCCAACCTCCTGCACCCATCGATCCTTCACCTGGCCAACCTCTTCCACGAGCCTGCCCATCAAACTGTCGGGGTTCTGCGACGATCGGGTTGCTTTCGTGATCTGGTTTGAGCTGATATGATCGAGGACCTTGTACCAACCCTCAACCATAGATGCCGGGTACATGCCAGCAGCTTTGTTGACATGTTCAGAGAGAGCGCTGACCCACTTGAGCCATCCGGCAATGACAGCGTCCAACAAAGTGGTTATGGGTGCAGGTACGGGTGATGTTTTCGGGAGTAGTGGTAGGAGTTGTACAAGTAGGAGATCGGTGATGAAGTGAAGGTACTGGAAGGAGACTGATGCATGAGGCGCCGCTGATGGTTGAGGACCATCAGAGGAGCGAACGGGTGAGTTTTCAGAGGTCTGTTTTCCCCCGGGAAGGAAGTATGGTAGGTAAGTAGTGGCTGACAAGCATAGGTCGTTGACGGATCCTCGAATACGGTTGAGGACATATCCATCTGAGATCAGACTGCCAGTCATTGACGTAGGGGTGTAGGGGCTTGCAGCACTGCCAGATCCAAAACCAAAACCGAGTGCGATCCTGCCGCTCGCCGGCGTCGCCTGACCACCGAACGTTACTCCGCCGCCGAGACGGGGAGAGCGACTGGAGAAGCCACCAAACCCTGCCGTGACAGGAGTCGGAGTCGAAGGGGCCGTGTTGTTCGATGAACCGGCTGTGGACCCAATCGGCATTGCCTCAATGACTCTTTTCAGCTTTTCTTCAATGTTTGCAACGCAGTACTCCAGCTCGGGAGGAGGAAGGAGCGATAGAAGAAGTGGTTTGAGAGACGGTCGTTCTCGTATCATGGAATGGAGAAGTTGGAGGTGGACTTGAGGCGGGAGGGAGGCAAGTAGGACTCCGAGATCGACGTCGGAAGTCAAGTCATCGAAGGAACCGTTCTCGTTTGATTGGTTCTGCTGTTGTTCGGCTTGGCCTGGATGAGCTATAGAACCTGCTCCAGATATATCGACTTCTGCTTTCTGCCTTTTCACATGTGAGGAAATAGAATTGTTCTTCACCGTTTCTTGTTCGGCCTCTGGTTCTTCCCGGTCTTGATGGCGGAAACCTTCCTCTTCATCTCGCGATCGCTTCCCATTCCTCATCATCGAATGGTCACTGCCATCACCTTCCGGTCGGAAACTCAAGCGGTCCATCAAAAAGTCTTGATGGATCTCTGGATGGCTGGGAGAAGCAGGCTCAAACTCTGCTTGAGCACTCCCATCATCATCTTCAGCGTTTGTATGCCCACCCGACATCAGGGATGCCAAAGCACCCTGCTTGCGCTTCTTCTTCAATCTACGGATACTTTCAAGGTTGGCTGCGATCTGTCGTGGACTGGGACCTTGATTGTGGCTCAGAAAGCCCACCGGGTGGGATTGGGGAAATTCATCTTCGATCTGCATCGAAGATGAAGACGATTGTCGACGCTTTCGACGAAGATTTGGATCGATCTTAAGGTTTGACGTTGATGTCGCCGTTGAACTCGATGACTGTTTCGTTGGGCTCTCTACGGAACGATGGTCTGAAGAAGGGAATGGAAAAGATGGCGAAGGCGGCGGATTTGAGAGAAGGTTCCCAAAGGATGAAGATTGACCGGTTTGAGGGATCGTGTGTGCTTGATTCGAGGTGCCGTTCGGAGAGAAAGGCATATGGGTGCGTTGATTTGGCGGAGGTGGGTTACCGAATGACCTCCCGCCGAATCCAAAACCGATCTGACTCGCACCTCCGAAATTGTGAGCGAGAGTGTTGAACGGGATAGACGTCACGGTGGGATTAATGGAAGATTGGCCTGTCGCCGAAGAAGAGGATCCCGAGGGAGGAAACATGTTGTCGAAAGGATTTACGGTTTCAGAAGGCGTCGGGATTGGAGTGTGGGTGCGTGATGAAAACGGAGAGAACGGGGACTGATGGAAGGGTGATGATGGGGGGTGTTGAGCATGATGAGGTGGATGAGGTGATGCCATCGTCCTGCGCTGACTCTGGGGCTCTTAGTACTTAAAGCTGTATTGATGGGGATGCCCGGATAGGAGAAACCTTCCCCCTCTGCTTATCTCGTTCCCGTTTCGTGAAATTCAGCTCGCAAGGCCACCCCTATTTAAATGGAGTCGGCGTGGGATGCCCAAATATGGGTATGTGTTGTTCTAGTTAGTCTGGGGGTCCTATCAGGGAAGTCTATCAAATCTTCCCCTTCTGATTTTCAAAATCAGGACACCAATTCAGATACGATGCCATTCCCATCCATATGCATGCCATGCCAAATCAGCAAGTTGATGGCACTGTACCTTTTTAACGGCGGGGGGATGACGCCCCCTCCCCTCCCCTCCTCCCCCCCTTTTCCATCGCCCTCCTTTGCTCGCAGTACGAATCCACAAGCCGCGCGTTTGTGCCCCCTTCCCCCCTTAACTGACTGGATAAATCCGTGAATGACCTGTAAATGACACTGGGAACGGGTACCGGGTTTATCAGTGGCGTGTGACAATCCAACTCCTTTGGCGTACCCTGACTGCCGATCGATGTCCGATTCAGAACATCTCTTCGTTGTCTGTTCTCCACCTCAACGTATACGAGAAGAGAGGATTCGGGGTAAGCACTCTCCGTTTATTTGCGGCAGAACATGGAAGGAATCATGTTTGAAACGAGAGAGGTGTGGTCGCCGGAAAAGGCTGGGCAGTATTCTTTTCAAGGCGTATCACTAGACACGGCGTCAACTGTAACGGCAATGCGAGCAGCAACCGTGTTGGGAGCGACTCAAGACGTTATATCTGGTACCAAATTGCAAGTCTGGCGTTGTATGATTATATGTAATAGAATAACTATGTCATATACCCCCCCCCCCCCTCTTACATCATCGCATGAATGGAGGCTCAACGCACTCAATCGATGCCGTACAAAGAAGTCGTTCGATTATGCACCGTCTATAACTTCCCCGCTCCACTCTCTTGTGCTCCTGATATCAACGCTTGTGCCAGGATTGAGTGAACGTCTTTGCTCGCTTGAACAGAGGTGTCGATCATCTAGAAGCAGAAAGTATGAAAAGAGGGGAGAATTGGTGGCAAGAAGTTGAGGGAAAAGGCAAGTTGTGAGTCAGCAACATGAATTGAGACTGCTGCCTCCTGGGAGACGTGCCGCGAACAGCCGTTTGAAAACGACGGTATCTCATTACCGGTAACATCATCCCCCCCCCCGGTTCTCTGAAAGGATCAAATGCACTCACTCGGATCACCGTATCCACTCCGGCTTCTCCTGTCATCCAGATGTCTGTGACCATATCCAAAGCAGGCATCGTTCCGACCGTTACTCTTGCTTTTGCTTCACTTGCTTCCTTCTCCACAGGGTCCAAGATCAATCCTCCAGCACCCGCAGCACCACTCGCACTCCCTGATAACTCGGAATCACCGCTACCGACAGACGATGCAGCCACGACCGTTCCGACTGCCAAGGCGTTCATCGGTATTCCAGCATCTGCCACTGCTGCAGATGCAACGGTCAATCCGGCGGCGAGGACAGATTCTATCGAAGGGGATTCCGATTCAAGAACAAGGAGGTAGATGTCGAGGGTTGATTTCGGAAGGAGGTGGAGTTGCAGCGCGGGGAGAAGGGACTCGTAGAGAAGTGCAGAGAGGTGAGGAGGTTCGGTGTCCTACTCGAAATGGGGAGAGTGGGTTGCGTTAGTATGTGAAAATCAATGTTTTACCTTCATATATGCAGTGCTGGGCCTCTCCGTTGTCAAACGAGCTCAGTCTATGTGTGTGTGTGTGTGTGTTCGCAAGCAATCACGCGCTTCCACCATTTTTCTATGTTGTTGACTTTCCTTCAAGTTCGGATGCGTCGGTACAAGTCAAATGGCGGGAATTTTCCTCGCCCTGGAGCGCTCCAACTTGAACGCCCGGATCGGCTAACGGCTAGGTTTCAGACTTCACAGTCCACACCAGGGACCAGCGATGAAGAAGCAGAAAAAAAGACAACGTTCTCACTCACCCTCAGAGGAGCTCTTCTTGGATCACTCGCAAATGGTGCAAACTTGACTTCGAGATTCAATCCGCCTTTGGGTGTGAAGGGTGGTGCTTTTGGTCGAGGACCATAGACTGCACAAGCGATTTTCACTTTCCCACCGGATTCAATGTAGGCTGATCCGTTGGCTTGAGAGATTAGACCCGTTTTGATGACTGGCATGCGGCGAAAGGAGTCGAGGGAGGGCGGTGAAGTGGGAGTTGGTTGGGTAGCAAGCATTGGTGAGAAGGCAGCAAATGGGTTTGTGGGCACCAGGAAATTTGTTTTCGAAAGAGGAAAAAAGGGCGGAGGGGGAAAGAAAAAATGTAATATCGAGCATTAGTGCCGTAGCTAATTTGGAACTGGTTCCGGGAGGAGAGCCACCGTTGTTGGAGAAACGGGAAGATAGGTGATCCGGTCCCGACTGAGCCACAAGATGAAGCCCAACCGGATCGAGGAAAAAGCATGACGTCGATAGCAGAACTCACATATATCCCTTAGCGTTGCGTCCCCTCGACTAGATGTGCTCTCTGAATTCCCATGGGTAATCGCCGACCCGTTCTTTTGCCCAGACAAATCAACGTATCCCATATCATCACTTGTCATTTCGCCTGCTCTCTCTTTCCCCTTTCTGCTGACTGCTGTTTCCGTTGACACAGGTATTGATGGGCTGAAGTGCTTGAGAGAGTAGACAGGAGGGTGAGAGATCTCAGGCCCGCGAACACGTCGTCGATCAAAGGTGTTGGAAGCCATGATTGCGCTCGTCTTTGGGTTTAGTTGGCTTTGACGTGTGTTTTGTCGGCACGTGTATCCGATCGTCTGCAGATGTGTTGGCCTGAGTAGGTGTCCTAGGATGGTTTCTATTGCTTGTCTATGCCTATTGGTTTGTCTTCTCCGCTTTGACTTTTCCTATAACCTGTGTTTCCTTTCTCTTAACTGCGTTGCAAATGCTTTCAGCAATTTTAGCAGGCGAACGAGAAGTTCGACTGTTGTTCCTGAAGTGATGGTATTGGCGGTTTGTAAAAGTTGAACCCCGACGAAAATAATCACTGACCCTAACGTGCATCCTTTGGAACGACCCCCCCCCCCCACCTCCCCTCTCTCCCCCTCTTCCCGAAATTAGTCTAGCTTTCCCTCAGTCGCGACAACTTACCCCTGATTCAATGATGAGTATCCCACCATCCCAGCCTGTGCCTCTGTAAATTGAAACACCCCCCCCCTCTTTACCTGCTTGGGCAGTGCGAGCCTTAGATAGGATAGGATTGGATATCGTGTCATCCGCGGTGTGTCACGGGGCCCAACCCGTCTCCCTCCCTGCACACTCGCGTCTCCACTGCGAAAAAAAAAATGAAGTGGGCAGGAGGAAAAAAGTTCAGGGAGGGAGGGGGGCTTGCAGACCACTTGATGGGCTTTAATCGTCACGAACACCATATATCGACCCTATTACTGTTACTACTTCAAAGGGTTTCGACTCTCCCACTCCTCTCTCCCGAATATCAAACGATTCCCTTTTCGGGCTAGTTGCTCCTTCCATTGTTGGCTCGTTGTGTTGGGATTCTTTTCACACACAATTTACAGGTGATTATACGTCTTCGTCTTCGTCTTCTTCATTTTTGGTTTTGTTTTGCGTTCCTTTTTCTCCCTCGTACCCCTCCCCCTTTCAACTTTCACATCCCAAACAATACTCCCCATCTCTCCCCCTCTATATCATTCCTACCCCATCATCATCACCCCCCCCCCCCCCCCCCCTTCCCCCCATTTCTACCACCCCCCTTTCCCCCCCTCCCCCCCCCCCACCATTGCCATCATTCCTACACCACCTTTTCCACCTATCCCCCACTTCCCGCTTCGTTCAAGCCGGAGGAAATCAGAAAGGCTCAGGTTTTTCAGAAGAAGATTAGAAAACCAAAAATACACAGAATCGCTACATTGAGGCCCCTCTTTTTAATCAAAGGGGGGTCGATGAACGGACCATTTAACAATAGTGAGTTTTCGATCCCGGTTGCAATCTTCCTATCTAACTGTTTTGAATAGAATCACTGACCCGCTTGTTCCTTTTTCTTTTCCAGACATGATTCTGAAAAACCTTGGCCTCTTGATTTCCGTTCGGCTCTTTTTGCTTCATCATCATTAATCGTGCACGTCCGATTGAAGAAGACGTTTCAGGAACACCATAGGGCTGACATTGCACCTGTCTCTCCTGTCCACTCTTCCTTTCTCGCTTTCACGCTCGTCGCTACTATTGGTTACATCTGGGAACCATAATAAGGTGAGCCCCATTTTCCACCTCCTTGCCTTTTTATTTTTCCTTCCGCTCCGCCCTTCCATTTTCCCGTCCTTCTTCCGGTTCCGGGTCGATACTTGCATTGTTATACATCGGTGAAGGATATATGATTAGCAACCAAAACAAACAAGCATATGGAGTACTCCCAAGCCTGTATAAGGCACGGGATCTGGCTATACGTTATCATTTTGTATGATATCCTTCACCTCCCCTCTACCATTCTTCCCATTTCCCTCCTATTTCTTCCTGCCATCCCGGCCATGGCGCGTTCGAGCATCAGAACGGGAATGATATTGATACTGATATCTTGTTCCTTGTCTCGATATCTTGCCTATCATAGTTTAACCGCAACTGAACTCTAGCTGGACTGGACGATTCCTTTCCTGTTTGCCGCCTCTTCTGCCCACCGTGAGTGCCTTTTTCTTTCGCAACGTTTCTTCTATACAATTTCCCTCCCGCATCCATCCACCTTTCCCCCCTTTTTCGGGGGGCTTCTCAAATGATTATACCTTTTCTATAAACATACTCCGAACGTCTGGTGTTCGCACCAAGCGGATGTCGACCAACAGATAAACCAAATCAATGTCTTCAACCATATGAAACCAAACCCCTTTCTTCGCAATTTCTTTTTAGCGTGGATTCCGTATCCCAGCCGATATCCCTCACATATGGCAGTACGCGTTACTAACTCTCACGTTACTTCCGCTTTGATGGACCATAGTGCCTCGATCCGAATACCTTCGCCAACCTGGCTTCCCTTCTTCGATCGGGCCTTTTCTCTCGACCTCTCCCGTCTCTTCCGTTCCGTCGTGCCCTTACCACCATGTCTTCCTCTTCTTCATCCTTCACCTCCCGACCCTTGGTCGTCTGTGGACCTTCGGGGACCGGCAAGTCCACGCTTTTGAAAAAACTTTTCGCGGACCACCCTGAGATGTTCGGATTCTCTATCTCGCACACGACTCGACAACCTCGATCTGGCGAAACCGATGGTGTCTCCTACCATTTCGTGGACATGGAATCGTTTGAGAAACTGATCGACGAGGGAGCTTTCATCGAGAACGCGAAATTCAGTGGGAATCGATACGGAACGACTGCTGCTGCCGTCGCCGCCGTCGCATCCCAAAACCGACGATGTATCCTCGACATTGATACCCAAGGAGTCAAGTTGATCAAAGCGAACCACCCGCAATTGAACCCCTTGTTCTTGTTCCTCGCACCGCCGAGCATCGCTGAACTCACTCAGAGACTCAAAGGTCGAGGAACTGAATCAGAAGAAAGTCTGAATGCTCGTCTTGCAGCTGCAGTTTCTGAGATTCAGTACGCCATGCAAGGAGGTCACGATATCGTCGTCGTCAATGATGATGTTGAGAGAGCGTACAATCTTTTGGAGAAGATTGCGCTGGGCGAACCAGACATTAAGGGGGACGAGTTGCCCAAGTACGACCTCTGAAACGGCAAGCGAACGCTGTCGGATTGAGACAAAAAATTGTAACAAGGGATGGAATGGGGACGCGATGACGAAGTCTGGAGACGCAAATATGCCCTGCATTTGCTTTTACCCTGTCTCACGTGGTCGGTCTGGGTCCCCATTAACGGACATTTGAATCAAACAAGCATCGCATATATGAACCTAAACGTTGTATACACAAGCATATAATCCCTTCTGATTAACAAACTCAAAGATCAACGAACCATATAAACGCACTGAACAAACGAAATCAAACCACGAACAGAAGCCAGCTTTCTCAGATCGCACTCGGACGGCATTTACAGCACGTTCAACAATCCAAATTGTCTAGGCGTGCATATCATGTACTCTAATGTACTGTACACTTCGGAATTCTCTTTGAGCTCCGAGTCCAGTTCGGTACGATGTGGCACTCATTATCTGCGACATTTACGCAACGTAACTCTTGTGAACGACAATGTCCACTCTTGATAATTGAATATACACCAAGATTTTCATCCTCATTCTCACAAGGCGCTCCTGCGGTCTCGGTCAATGATATGGTAACAGATAACAAAGGAAAGCAATCAAATAAGGTATCCGCGTCGTATGCAATAAATTCGTATGACACCCGCGTGGTCCCCCGCCCGCCCGCCCCGGCACGAGCGAGGGGGAGTGAATAAGGCACAAGAGGAGAGGAAGGGCAGGAGATATTTGCCCTGGCGGTGTGCTTCCTTATTCTCCGAAACAGGGACTCACTTCACGCTTGTAGCGCTGTTGGGGGTGAACGAGCACCGGCGCGTAGGACAAGAAGGGGGGAACAGGACAGGTGGGATCAAAACAAACAAACAAACAAGAAAAGCAAACAGAAACAAACAAACAAACAAACAAACAAACAAACAACAAAC
>JANGFI010001802.1:0-32814 GCA_025758705.1 Goffeauzyma gilvescens | reverse complement strand
ACTCTCCACTCTCCACTCTCCGCTCTCTATTCTCCACTCTCCACTTACCACTCTCCTCGGACCCCGGATTTCTGATCGATCGAACACGCTGTCGGTAACGGTCGATATCGGGCAGACGAACCTCCCGCATTTTCGTGCGACGATGTATAAGAATATGCAACGGTCTTATGTCGAATTCCAGTTATTCGCCTCTGCTGTCGCGTTCGCGAATCCCCATGGTACGTCGTTTCGTCTAGATCAGATTAGGACCTTCACCTCTTCTTCCCCAACGACCCTATTCCAATTTTTCAACTCTCCATTCAAGGATCAGCCTTGAGCGATAAAGGTCACTCTGACTGACCCGAAATCATCTGCCATGTTGCACAGCTATCGTACCTGCCCTTCCTCTCCCTCAAACATCAGCAGCGACAGACGAAGAAGATGATCGACTCGTCAGGATCTCGTTACAGAGATGGCTTTCGAGGATATGTGAAGATCCGGTGCTACAGCGTGACGAGGAGCTGAGGAGTTTTATTGAGAGTGACTTCGGAGTGAGTGATTGCTAGCTTCATTTCATACTCTGCCTCATCGAATGTGAAGTGGTGCTTCTTTGGACGCGCGAACACTGACCACCCCTCACGACCCTTTTTCCTCCCGACTCGGATCCTATAGTACCAACCCACTCCTCGAAGCGGTGGACACTCCCGTTCGACGTCTTCCACCACCTCAACAGCCGCAGCCACCCTGTCCCGATTCAGCTCCATATCCAAAGTATTCCGTAAAGGCGGCCCTCCAGACGAAGATGAAGATCTCCAGCTAGCAAAAGGGGAGTTGGAAAAACTCGAGGACAAATGGATGAACGTCTCCCGCGCAGTCGTAAACACCGGAAAAAGTCGAAGAGCACTGGCGAATGCTCAGACTGATGAAGCGGCTAAATTTCAAGGGTTTGCCGTCACGGAGATCAACCCGGATTTGGGATATGCGTTCAAGAGGTTGGGAAAGACTTGGGAGAATTTGGCAGGTTTGTTGCTGGCTCAGTCGATCAGCGATAATATCGTTATGGGTGACTCGTTGGCTTATCAAGCTTCGAATGCGAGAGCTGCCAAGGTGAGTGAGAGAGAGCGATTCCTTAGTGGCTCCCAGAAATTGGCCTCGACTCCTTCCTAATCGCGTCTCCTTCGCATCTTCCTTTCGCTCCGGCTTTCCCTTGGCGTGTTTCCAGGAAACACTCAACTACCGCACCCAGATCCTGCAAGACGCGCAAGATGCTTCCAAAGCTGCCATCAACAAACGACGCACAGTCGAACGAATGAAGGGAAGCTCCAACATCAGTGCTCAGAAAGTAGACGAGGCGCTCGAAGACCTCCAAGAGGCACAGGAGGAAGACGCAAACCTTTCTCGTAAAGTCGCTGCGATCTCGAGACACCTCCGAAGCGCTCTCCAGACACACTCAAGGCAAGTACACGATGATGCGGCCGTGATCTTACTCGAGCACGCGAAATCACGGCTCATATACGAGAAACAGGCGCTCAAAGAATTGGAAACACTGAGACCGGACATCAAGAATATCGGTAAAGGTGTTGCAGGTCGTCGAGCTCAGACAACGAATTCGCATTCGGGCCCAAGTTTCCGAGGCCCAGTCCAGTTCTCAGCGCCTCCTGACCTCTCTTTCAGACGAGGGTCTCAACCGATCGGATCTCAGCCTCAACATGGAAATCCAAGACCAGCTCAGTCTGTCTATGGTGTACCTCAACAGCCGCCCCTACAGCAGCAACCCGTGCCCAACCTGCCATCTATACAGCAAAATCCATCAATGGCCCAATCGATGATAGCCCCACCTAATGCTTATCCCCAACAACCCCAGCCACCCTACGCAACACCTTCGTTTCCAATCCAACAGCCTCCTTACCCCCAGCAATATCCTCAACAACAACCTTACCAGCAATTCGGCCCCTACAGTAACAATCAATCGAACCCAATGAGTCAGAGTATGTATGTCAGTCCAGCTTCGCAGCAACAACAACAAGCACAGATACAAAGGAGAAAATTGGAGACCGCAGCGGCGAGAAGTCTGGCGAACATGTTTTAGAATGATGTGGCCGAAACATCTCAGTGAATGCAAGTTGAGAGTTGGTTTTGGTTGTATTGTTGTCGATAAGATGTATGGGCAAAGGTCCACCTGACCGGAATGATCACTTGATGACAAAAACGCCAGAACCGGTTGCTCTTTGTGGGAATCTCATCCAGTTCGATATCAGCAGGCACCACATGATAACACAGAGACCAGGTCACTCTATACTGGTCGAAAGCTCTGCGGTACACAATTCAAGATTGGTCGTATCAGACATACTGGGACGCGTTAGCACGTTCTGTAAGCCGAAATCAATGCGGCATGCACGCCAAAGTCGAAAACGGGTGAAAGCTCGTGATTGGTGCGGTGACTGCCGATGACATCTGACGAGATATCGCGATTAAGACCGAGTTCCCACCTCGCAACAGATCAGTCTCTTCCATTGTCAGATGATTGTAATGTTCGAGAGGGGACCCCGAGCAAGAAAGAAGAGATCTCCTTTGTCCATGATGCCTCGGGTAATATGTGTGATGAGTATATGCCATATGGGACGATTTACCTTTGTTGGATCATTTTACAGTTATCTAACACCTGAAACAAGTCATCTAATTGGGAGGTACGGACAGAAACGACGAGCAACGGGCTGCCCATCCGTTACGCTCAAGGGTTCAACACTTCCCAGGCGGAATTGATACTTCTCACGATATCTCCGTACTGGTGTCCTTCCTATAGGGGCGAAACAAAACGATCACGAAGAGGAAGAGGAAGAAGATCAAACGAAGAGGATGGGAAGAGTTAGTGACAAGACAATAAGGTATATGTGAGCACTCGGAATTTCAAGGATCGTGGCAAGGTAAGAGGAAACGAATAAGAAGTGAACCGGGAACTCACATCACAGTCATACCAGGTACCGTCGTGGATACATCGGATTTTCTCCTCGATCAAGATCGTACAGCTTTTTCTGTTGGGCGGGAGAGCAAAAGGAGAAGGATAAAGGAGAGAGGACCTTTGATAAGCGAACTGTCCGAGCAATTCCTTTAATAAGAAAAAAATCATCCGGGATGGTACTCACCTAGCATCTAGTCTCATGACTTTCTTCGCACTCTCACGTAACAACCTGACCCCGAGAGACTCCTTCTTTTTCCTAGCATCGATAGTAGGGCCGTTGCGCCTATGTTTATGAGTGTCAATTTCGATTCCTTCCCAGGACTCAGCTTCCTCGTCCTCGTCCTCTTCCTCGTCTTCTTCCTCGTCCTCTGCCTCTTCCTCGTCCTCTTCCTCTTCGAAGTCCTCTTCCTCGTTCTCTTCCCATCCTTCAGCCTCATCCTCTTCTCTTTCGTCTTCTTCTTCGTCTTCCCCTTGACTTGTGACAACACCCTCACCTTCACCTCCAGCCCCATTCACGCACTTAGCCACTCCACTTTTCTCCCAATCCAACCCGACGGCATCTGCACACATCCGGGCGTATTCGAGAGAACCTATTTTCCTAGGATCGAAGTAGTTCTGTGCTTGGATAAAAGACCAGACAGGCGGAAGAGGGGAAACGAGTGCGCTTACGCGTGGTGGTGGACGGGAGGGTGTACGTAGCTTCGACTTCATCTTCGGTGAAGAGAACGATGAAAGGTCTGACGTATTGCTCTTCAAAACGGGTCCAACCTCTTGAACGCATAACTGGTGGATGTTCCCAGCACATTCCTTATCCCCATGCAAGCATTTCACGCCATAAGTCTCATCCCGATCGATTGTACCGATATAGTTCATGCTGAGAGTGATTCGGTCTCGGATTCCGGAAGAGAGCAGGACTTCGTCCATCATGGCTTCACAGACCCGAGCATCGGGACAGCGGGACATGACGTTCAAATCGACACGGACGCGGACGGGCGGTTTGGTCGAGGAAGAGGTGGAGGATGATTCGGCGGAGTCTGATGGAACATCATCATTGAATATAGTTTCGTCGCCCTGAGTTTTAGAGGGTGATGAGGATGACGGTATTTCGGACGATACTGAATCCTGATCAGCCCATTGGGAAGGCGAAGATGACCAAACCCTGTTCAATCCAAATTTGGAAGAATTGAATGGCCCATCGCCGATCGTGAGACTGCTGAATAGGATGAGAACGAGGATAAAGACAATAACGGCGCTTATTTTTCGAAGCGGGTAGTTGCGGGATCGCCGAGAAGAGGATGGAACACGTGAGTGAGTCTGGGGGAGAGGAGACATGGTTGGCGTAAAGACACCAGTCTATGGATTTTCGTTTTCGATTCGATTCAATGATTGTTTTGTTGACTACCTTCGGCTAACACGGGGATTCGAATTATCGGACGGATACCAGTGAATTGTCGAGATCGTTGTCGGAGTGCTCAAGGGGATACAGCACGACCTACCTTTGCTATTTCGCAATTGGGCCACTGTTACTGCACGAGTTGTCATCTCCGATCCGAAGAAGACCAATCTCATAGACAATCGTCTATTTACATCATATCCGATGATGGTGATCGACGACGATCGCGACAAGATAGGTCGACATCGCTAATACTTCGTTGAGGGGGATGAGTTTCGCAGTCGTCACGTTTCCCTGCAAGGGGGCGGCAGGGATCACGTCATCCGCGTGTATCGCCGTGATAAACAAGCGACCGCGGGGTAGGTGGCGATTTCAACAGCCAGTCAACCGCGATGTTGCTTGTGCTTTGATAGTATGGTCAGCCCACTCAAGACTGTACAAGCACTGTATGTATACGAAGCGTAAATGTGTATCATGCTGGACATACAGATCGCTGCATCTAACCTTTCTTGCTACAAGCCTGTCCTACAAAAAATACAGACTGCAGCTCAGTCCCACTATCAGTACGGGCTTGACCTCCCGGATATCACTGTTTTCTGGCTCATATCCGCATTTTAAAATACCATGTGATATCAGTCGCATCGTGCTTACTTCCTACACCAAGTCTGATCTCCAAGGGACAGCAAGATTGGACACGCGATGGCAATTAGGAAGAGGAGTACAGAAAATGTTTTGCACTGTGTATCCGAAGCGCTGTGCGCCCGGAAGCAGCTCCGTCCCAAAAACGGGGTGGGGTGGAATCCCTTGCAATGAAAGCCACGACACCTTACGTTGGCAAACGCCAGAGGACGGCAAGACGAGAAAACGAGAGCTGGAGCACATCACAGCACAGTAATAAATACCCAAAGGAAGGATAAGTCCAATCCACTTTTTCGGGCTTGCCTATCCGACGAAATCGGACGAAACGGTGACACTAGCAGCATCGCCAAGGCATAAAGACATCATGTGACCAAAGGTGAATACACCCAACGGCTTCTCGATGGTGCAACTCACCCGAACTGGTACGTGCAAGAGCTTAGAGACAAAGGGGAGACGATTGTAGGCCCCTTTTGACTTTCAAACGGCCTGCAGACATCGGGTGGAATCGGGCGCTAAGAGCTATTTGAGAAGCATAAGGACATCTCCAGAACAAAGGAAAGAGAAAGACGACGCATACTTTCAATTTATTTGTCTAGGCGCACATCCGTGGTCCACCGTCCAGCCATAGTTGGAGGGCGAGCCAGTTTCCAATATGAAAACTTGAATTAGCGGATGTTCGGTTCAGCTAAAGCAACCCAGGAAATTGGAAACCATTTTAAGAATGATAGAGAATAGTTAGTCTTTTGCTTTGACATTGCCATCTGCATTTTGGTTACCAGACGGGACGACACTGAAAGCAAGAGACACCAAGCACCAAGCAGCATACGAAGAAGTAGCTTGTACTTCCGAAGGATGGAGGGAGCAATACTTAACGACATCTCAGGCATAAAGGAAGAAATTATTTGTTGAGTTGCGTTGATTTTGAGGGGAAGAGTGGCGCTTCTTGTGCGAGTAAAGTATTTGCGTGCCTGTTCAAATTTGTCCAGCATTCCGACCGTAAGGAACGATATCTTACGAAGCGAGCCCACGTCCTTTGATAGTTAAGGGGCAGAGGTGTACTGACTCTTGAGAGGATGCAGGTTCCGCGAAAGAATGAATGCACCTTTAATACCGCTCGCCAAGGGAAACATCAGAGCGGAGAAACTAGCGTGCCGTTCAGCGAGAAAGACAGAGTGTTGTTTCTCTCATGCCCTGATGCATACTGGCGGCCACGACCATGACCACAGCAGAGTACTCGTACCTACCCAAAGCCTCCAATCAGAATTACGATATATACAGTCCCAATCGTATGGGTCTTTTTCATCTTCTATCACTGTGTATTCTCTGGTGTGCAATCAATCACAAGAACATCGACATCACCTCGATAGCAAGAATCTCACACATCTTCCACCTACAAGCCCCTTCCCTCCCTACACAACTCTTCTTCCCCAACAGAGCAACATGGAACAGGTTTCTCCAAAGAGCGAAGCTTCTCTCCTCAAGAAATGGGAACAAGGTTTGCCACGTTTGAACCACCTTATAAGTCTTGTAAACAGTATTCAGATGGGAAAAGAAGAACTTTCTGAAGAGCTTGGAGAAGCAGTCGGGAGTCTACGCAACGGGATTGAAGATTTGATTAATCTCTATCACCTGGACAAGGAAGACGTGGATTGGAACGCAGAGTCCTCTGACTCCGGCCTCGACGACAATGGCCCTTTGACTGAGAGCGGTATGTTTTGCCGTAATTCGAGGAAAGCAGAACAATGGAAGCTAATGATGTACATGCTGTGATTTGACTTGAATATTGCTCTAGACATCAAACGAATGTTGGATACCCTTGAAAACTTCACGAAAACCCTTCAGGGTCGCTACCCCGCTATGATCGGCTTCGATATCGATCCAACCGTGGGCGATAGCGACAGCAACAGCAACAATGCCGACCTCACCATCGAGCCCGCCCCGACGCAGTTCGATGAAACAATGAGTACCACCCGCAATTGCCCGGAGAGCGTCGTGTGAGAAAGGCGATGAGGGGCATCTGCAAGCTGCCGGTTGGGAGGATTGACTGGGACGAGTCACGGGCGGAAGCCAACTCGAAGTTAGTCTGGATGTGAGTGAGAAGGGAGATGCAACGGCAAAGGTGTTTGGGTGCGATACGGATTATATCGAGATGAGGGTATGAAGGAAGCCAAGAGAAGGAAAAGATGGTAATGAAACAGCAAGCGGTGTGCTTGATCGAGAGACAAAAAGGAAGGGCACGAGGGACTCCCTGTCACGGCGAGGGATGGTGAGGTGACAAGTGAGGTAGATCGTTCGAGCGAATCAGAATAGTTGCGTTCGAGGTCCAAATAGCACAATTTGAGGGAGAGGGGAGAATATGCATAGAGGAATGATATGTCGGCAACTATCTCACGGCATGGAGTATTCACTGGCACTCCGTCTCAATTCTTCACATCTTCCATTTTTCTACATGTGCGGATGCCCTGTTCTTTTTGCTTGGTCGTGCAAATCTTTATTGTTATTTTTTTTTTGATTCTTCATCGAGTCTTCCGCTGAGTTCTTGTTTTCACAAGATATCAAACACGAAGTATATCATCCAATTTTCATTTTTCAAAACTTGATCTCGATCCCGATTGAGAATGTTCAGACAGGGTGCATTCACCTTCCTGCATCTCCAGCGAGTCTTCTCCCCGCGTGGGCTTACAATGGAGTCACCGCAGATTGCAATTGTTGTTCCATTATGTAATCTTGACAACAGACGAGTCCGTTGCCGTCGCGGTAACCTATCCCCGTCACCTTGCCGAGTGTTTTCCCTTATTTCTTGGTGTTCCAGCTAATGCGTGCACCTCCGCCCTTCCAATGCATCGCCGCCCCTTCCCGACCCCGTCCCGTTCCCGAAGAAACCTGGCGTGGTGTGTGGTTCTAGCCAACGTCCCGTCCCCGCTTAAGTTAGGATTTGTGGTTGCGATGGCGGTGTTTGGCGAAATGCCCATCACGTTATAGTCGTTATCGTTACTTTGTGTTGCTGATGTCCAAAGGTGACGGACTGCAGCAGGAGAATGATATTTCAGGTCATCGCGAGATTGCAGAAGTGGGTTTTGTGCTCCTGTTCCTCCCCTCTCCCTCGCGCCCCTGCCATCCCTATTGTCGTCGTCGTCATCACCGTTATCTGTTGCATCTCTAACGATCCACTTCGTACTTTGATTTTTGGGATGATATTCGCTAAGAAAGTATGACTCTTAAGCATACAGAATTCCTGCTGTGGGATGTCGGTCCCGGAGGAAACCGGAAAAAGCAAAGCAAAGTATAAAGGCAAGCTGGGCTCTTTATGGTTGTACAGATGGGAGGAGGAAGACAGCACAAACGCAAGGAACAAAAAAGCCAAAGGGTATCTCAAGGCCCATAGAGCTGACGTGAGGATTGAGGCTTTAAGCTTGCTGACAAATGCTAGTGCCGTTTCTGGAGTGTCTCCGAAAGATCCCTAGGGAACGTGGGATCCCCTTGCCCAACAACGGCAAAAGACCTGGCGGTGCGGGAGAGGCTCTGCTATTGTCCTTCTTTGTATCAGTATCAACCCTATCTCTTCCCCTTTACCCATCTGCACCGCGATGGTCCTTAAAGCAGGAAATCAAAGTATCTAACCAGATTTCAAACACTTCATTGCATGTCACATAGCACAGCTTTTTCCGATGCTGCTCACCTTTTGCCAGACTTCCTTTCATGACTTTCCACACAATGAAAAGCTCGTTCAGTGTCGGCGGATGTGGTCAGGATTCATATGAATATAATTACTCACAAAATGCTATCCGGAATTTTGCTCCCCTGGAGTTGGCTCTTTTTTGCCTGCCAGTCAGAAACAAAACACTTCACAAAACATAACACTGACCAATCACAAGGCAAATTAAGATCCTGTACACAATCTCCACCAGAACTAAGAAAGACTGCGTCTCTCTGTATCACCATGGGCGAAGAATTTACTGACAAGTGGGTCACATTGTTGGTTGCTTTAAATTTGCCACCCATCGAAGATTCCAGGTGGTCATGGGACCTATCTTTGGCAGGGGAAGGGCAGCGAGCATTGCTACTCCATCTCTACAATACAGATAAAGCCCACGACTGTGCTGACACGGAATTGAAAAATGCCGGCACGGATTCTCTATCTGTTGATAGGATGGAGGACTTACAGCGCGCTAAAGCCAACGCTTTAGATGCTGTTACCGATTTGAAGTGGAAAATGCTAGCTACTGAAATGGGAGGAGGGGTTGGATTAAATAGAGACGGTAAGTTCTATCATTATCGTGAGCTGGTACCGAAATGGAAGCTGAGAAGACTTTTGGGCTTGGTTTCAATGGTACTTGATGACTTGATGCCATTAGAACTCAAAGCAATCTTTGAGCAAATGGGAATTGCAGGTAAGTCTTTTCAAGGATTAATGAACGTCAGTCTTCTGCTGACAGCCCTCTTCTTTCGAAGACAACGCCAGCCGTGAATCATTCCTCGAAGGCTCAGCAGGTGGCAAATCATGGGCTGCTTCGCTGAGCGGCTTGATTTCGAGCTTGATGTCAAGGAAAAATGAACCCTCCGGCGAGGATCCGTATGATCTGGACCTCGAAAGTGGAAAACGGTGATCAATCTGGATCACCATCCACCTGCAGCAGACAGTGCATCAGCACTTGTTACCACCTTCATTACACCTCAGTTTTCTTCTTTCTTTCCTCTCTCTTCACTACGGTCTTCTTTCCACATGATCAGAAACACGAAATGATATCATCAACTTTCCAACATCCTATTGCCTACCATATGTCTTGAGGCATGTCTGCGCGGCCATACGCGGGTGCATCGTCCAGCATGAGAGGACATGCTCTGATGCGGCACCAACCGTTAAACATCAGGTCAGCATCCGATACATGATATTACGGCGGACGTATTTAATCGACATGCGCTAAAAGATTCGAACTGTTGTTACTGCGCCCTGTATCTCATTTGCCTATCATATCAATCGTTATTTCCTTCTTTTCATTGTCCGGTTTACTAGCCACTTGACCACGAGGTAATTTTTGGTCGTGGCAGAGTTGTCCATATAATTTTGATCCCATATGACTTACCAGGATCGCGATGATGTTCAAACTTGTTACTGCTTACTCAATTCTGCCATCATACTCTCGCTCTGAAAACATCGTCAATTTTACTTCTTCTCTCTGTAAAACGAGACGAAACAAAGAACATTTGCTTCGTCCAGTCGTCCTATTCTTCTACCTCTGCTTCTCTCTTTTTTTACTCTGGTCTGCACCCGAACAGATCGTAATCTGATACGCAAACGCCGTAGGGACTGTCACGAGATGTAGCTTCGATCGTCTGACCCTTCGAAAATAGACCAAAAGATGAAAGAAAAAAAGAAAAAAGAAAAGGCGATGGCAAGACCCAACAGCGGGTGGCAAACGTTTCTCCCACCTGAAAATCCTAGTCGTTGGATTCAAGTTGTCCCAATAGGCTCATAAAGCTCTTTTTCTCCACATTCCCTCCTAATTTTTCCTTTTTGACTCGACTCACATCTCGCTGATCGTGCTGGAAGTGACACGGCTGCTTGTGGTAGTGCTGGTCAACGGATGTTCTTATGCATTGTTCCAGTTCTCTGCGTTTTTCTACCATGAGTCTGCGAAGAGACGGTTCTATGACAGGAAGAGCAACTCCGAGTCGACTGGAAACCAATGCTCGGAGACCGTCGGGACCCCTTTTCCAGATATCGAACTGAATCCTCGCTTTCCACATGAACTGACTGAGCTTGTCCTTTCCCACGTGTCGTTCGCTGTAGTAACCTCCATGTCCTTACGGGCGACACGAAGGGCTCCTCGTGAACGCGAAAGGAGATAGCAACGGGATCTCTTAGTGTGTCCCCCCCCCCCCCCCCCGGTTTCTTGTTAACCTCCTTTGACTGACCTCCTAGTCGTTCTCTCCTCGATTCTTTCGTCTTTCACCCCCCCGTGGCCCCCCCCCCCCCCCCCCCCTTCCCTTCCCCTNNAGTGTCCCCCCTCCCCCTCCCCCTTTTCCTTTCCCTTGTTGGTTCTACGTTTAAAAGTCTCCTTTATAGCGAATGGTTGGATACTTTTGGCACAATCGACTGTAGGAACCCGTTCGGTCGGTCCGTCGTCGTCATTGTCCCCATCCATCGTCGTCGTCGATTCCATTCCACTCCTTGAGGCGAGAAAGACATTGTTGCCGTCCGTCGTGATTTGTCCATTGTCCATTGTCCGTCGTTCTCATTCTCGTCATTCATCGTCCGTAGAGAAGAGGATGGAACAATGAAGTGCCAATCGGATCAGAGATCATGATTCTCAACTCGAAACAGGTTACAAACAATCATCATTACTCTCTTTTGTTTTCTCGGCATTGGAACTCAATGTGCAAGAGAGGAAAAGAAGAAAGCGTTTTCTGTTACATTGTTGTGTTTGAGATTGCCTCACATCGGCTGACAGCAGAATCGCATCGCATCGCATCGCGTAAAACATCGAGTCACCCACACTTCCCATTCCATTCTATTCCATTCCCTTTCTTTTTTTTTCTTTTTTTCTTTGGGTCTCCCGCACTCTGCAAGTAACAAAGAGCAACGACCCACGAGCAAGAAGAACAATGACGATCACACTCCCTCGATTCGGCGTCGGTGTCGGTCGAAGAGGGTTTTCTAGCAGACCGGTAATTAGAGGAGGAGGAGGAGAAGCGGCAGGAAGAGGAGGACACAGACAAAGGAGGAACTGGTATGCCGATGGACAAAGAAATCAGGGAGATGGTGACGAGGGAGACGGTGACGAGCCAGTGGAAGAGGCGGAGACGCCGTGGGCGATTGAATGGCTAGGAGGTCGGTCAGATGGAAACGCGGATCAGAATTCGAATCAGCATCAACATCAAAAACGAACAGAACGTTATCATACTGACGAGCGAGAGCGACAAGATCTTCGTGGTACACAAGATGGATACGGACATGCAAGTAAACATGAACAGGAAGATCCGAGTGAACCTGCACAAAAACAAGAACAAGAACAATACGACAGAGAAAAGTCACAAAACCCGATTCCTTATTCACGTCCAGCGGTAACTCGAACTCGACAAACACAACCACCCGAACAAGCGACGGAAACCGAGGTCCAAGGAAGAAGATATAGCATACCAAGGCATTTACCTGGAGAACCAGGGGACGACGAGTGAGTGGCAAGGCAAGGCATGTGTTTTCTTTATTCCTCAACTTTTCTTTTATTCTGCTGCGTCGTCATTCCCTTTTCGCTGGTTCGTCTCCCTCTTTTTCTTTCTTATTCTGTATCTCTCTCCCGATCTCGATTTCCTAAGCATCGTCCTCGGAGATCGCTATTGTCAGTCTCCACTATCGGCTCGACGTGTCTAGCGATCCTACTTTCGTTCTTTCTTCGCATTCCTTGTTCACTTCGGGAGTCGTGTTCGAAATTTGACACCCAAAGGACGCACACGTCCAGAGTTGAAGAAAGCAGAGAGAAACGTACTTTGTGGGGAGAAGGCAATTCGCCAAGGTGTCACTATTGATCCCTCAAAACAGAAGGAGGGTCGAGTATCGTCGTCAGGACGGATTTCTGATGCCCACAACGGCGGGGCGGGGCTCATAATGCGGACTGTGTACAAAGGACCTCCTTCAATGCTGTGCTATCCATGGTTGGCAGTGGAAGTCAAAGGGGGATCGTTCTTTTTCTTTACCATCCTTTGGGTTTGAAAAGTCCGCAGCAGTTTTGTCCGCACCTTTGAACGCTAATCATTCACCCTTCGCCCACGGGCCTTTGTCACCCACCCCCCTTCCCCATCCCTTTGTGTATCACTACCGCTGATCGACTTTCCTGCTGCCTACTTCGAATGATATCTTTGACGCTAACCTACTCCCAAATGCTGCATCATCATCTTCTTCCTCACGATCGCCTATTCCAAAGCTTCGCCGCTCTCGAACAATACTTTGGCTCTCACATCACTGGAAGCTCGGGAGAGACTCATACACATGCTCTCGGAGTACTTTTAGGTACAAGTTATCTTCCGCCGCAACAAACGAAAGAAAGAGGTGGAATTACTCGGGACAGTAGTCACAGTGGAAGAAAGAGAACGCAGAAAGCTGGAGAGACGCTTTGGAGACATAGTGTGTTGGGATTGTCAGCAGTGAGTAGAACCTGATAAGATCTCACGAGTAACCCGCTGCCAGATCAGCCCAAGGTCACAATTCGCTGATATTCCGCTCATTTGTTCGCTTTTGCAGTACCCAACGACACTCACCCATACAATCACCCCTCAGCAACCTTCGATCCCCTACTACCCTCTCACCAGCAAACAATACCAACAAGCACAGCGACACACCGATACTCCAGGATCCCCACTTCGTGAACTTCCTCCTCCCACGTCGCATAACCGTAGACATAGCGAGTCAGAATACTCCCTCGCGCCTTCAGAATCTCTTTCACAGACCGCCAGCCATCGGGCTAAGAAGAGGGAACAAAAAGCTCTTACGGCTCAAGCGGGTAGTGGGAAACCGAGGGATAAGCCGAAGGTGTCGTCAGGAATCGGAGAACAGAATCAGAAACACGGTTCGAAAGTCGGTCCTCGATCTATCATGAGCAGTCATCGTATGCAGGAAGAGTTAGACATTGACTACCAGCCTACAGTACATGCAAAATACGGGTCAAATATGAGCTTTCCCGGACGCTCCCTGTCTCATCAACTCGGGGGTGATGCGTCGACAATTGCCACGGGTCACAGAGCAGGTTTAGATCGAGCATCTAGTGTGGGTGGAATGTCGAGGAGAGGTCGAACAAACATCGATGGTGATTATTACGACGAAGGCCTTCGACAGTCTGCAAGACAGCCGAGCGTTCGGTCTGGGAATCCCCAGGTTCCATACCAAGAGGAGCAACACGACCGAGAACCATTCTACCTCTCACAGAGGGAACCATCCGTTCATTCTCGACCAGGAGATTCTTCCACGGCGCCTACCTTTCAAGGGGGTGAGCAATACAGTATCCCACCTGGAATGAAGGGATACATGTCAGGTACAGGACGGGGGCAAGCAGGTCACCACGAAGATGACGGCAGTTATCCAGCCGGCTGGGCGACGCCTGAGATCACAGAGTATTCACCGATGGATGATGAAGCGAGTGCGATGGACCGAATGACGGTCGGGATGAGGAGTTTGGCTGGAAGGGGAGTGGTAAGGGAATCGACGACGACGGGAGCTAATGGAGTGCCTTTGTTAGTCCTCGCAATGTAATCGATTGCTTTTCGACGAAGAGAAGCGGCAGACGAGCTGACTCGGTCGCATTCTTTTGCTCTCGCCTCATTTTGGGACAGCTCGACCATGAGCGGCATGCGAAATGCTCTCGAAGAAGATCTGAATGCGAATCGAGAACGGCAGAGGCGAAAAGGTGGGTTTCGCCGATCTCCTCACTCAGGATGTAAGATCTAGTGTTGCTGACGCTCCTTGCTCCTCCCTTGCAGAACGACAACACGTCCAAGCTGAACGCAAGCTCGGTCGCAATCAGACACGTCTCGATCACCTTTCCGAAGAACTGCGAACCTTGCAAGCGCGAGTGATTGCCGAGCAAGTCGGTAGGAGTGAGCTCGAACGAGACGGTCTCAGTAAAGCCGAAGAAGTCAGAAGGTATCGAGATGAGCTGGCGGGAGCTGTTCGAGCACTCAGAAGAGCGAAAGACGAGACGAAGAAACTGGACGAGGAGAGGAAGAAGGGAATTCGATTGTATGAGGAGACCAGGGAGAGGTGAGTGTTGATTGCCGGCTTCGAAATTCAGCGTACGAAACTGATTGATGACCTGCGTGCACAGACTCGTCAAATACCACGAGGCACTCAAAGTTGTGGAAGCTCGAGAGGCTGGTAGAGAAGAGGGAAGGCTTGAGGTAGGTTCTAGGAATACGCTCTGGCACCCCCATACTTTGTTACTGACACCAAATCTTCCACACTTCCATAGGCCTTCCACGAAATCGAACGATGGATGAGCCAGCCTCCCATCCCAGTCGAGCCGATGCAAAGCTTGCCGGTACATCTGCAGTCGCAAGGGACTCAAAACCATGCAGACCAGAACACGACTGCATTCCCGCACGGGATGGGAAACGGTGGCCAGCAACGGCAACAGCCACAACAGCAACCGGTGCAGCATCTACAACCCAACCAAATGCCTACGTTACAGTCCAGTTCGCCGATGCCATCTCAACAGTACAACAACTCCCCGGAGTTCCTCCAATTGCCTTCCGGTCAACCCTTGAATCAGGCATCTCAGTCTACTCAATCACAAGCAGGCTTCTCACAGCCTGCGCACTTCCGATCGCCTCAATCGTATCGCGAAACAACACTCGCGCCAGCCCAAATTTCTCGAGTGGCTCATTCTCCTCGCCTTCCTTCAGGTCCTCCACCGCCTATCTCAGCATACAATCCTGCTGATAGTTATCTGGAACGTGTTGATTTCGATCCACGATTCCAAGAGATGCTGGCTGGTGCTCCGACGCAGACCGTACACGGAGCGAACAGAGCTGGAACGTGCTATCCACCTGATTCAGCCTCGATCTTCAGCGTCGATAAACCTCTTCCTGACCCATCTCAAGCAGGTAGGGTGCGAGCGCCTTCTCAAAGACATGCACCGAGCTCGTCGAGGAATGGAAGCTACGGCAAAAGTACTCGAAGGGGCGGAGAGAATAGTCAGCTATCCCAGGTCGATCGATTCCCACCGTTCACTCGATCTCAAGTGGATCAACAGATGATTCCAGTGGTTCTCAACAATTGGAAACAGCAGGACAATAGTCCGGAAGTACTTCGTACAGTTCAAGGGTTCGTTCAAACGGTTTGTTGGTAGGCTGGATTGACACACTGACGTCCGAATTACGCAGATATGATCCTGAAGTCAAAGCGCTCTTGAGCCGGACGTATAATCCACAGCAGTCTATGCGGGCAGCCACCGCTTCCCATGAGTCCAGAAACACTGATGTTGGTGTTCGATCTCGTCTTGCCGCCACTCTCCGAGGCGACGATGAAGTCAGCTTGTCTGCCATTGCTGAGGAGAGAAGTGAACGAGAGTCTTGGCCAGAGCAGCGATTTCAGGTGAGTGACACTTGGTACTTCTGTGACGAGTCGAAACTAACACCCTACCCCCTCCTCTTCTTCCTTCAGTCTCATTCTCCCGTCCCTCCACCCAATCCACCCTCTCAGGTCTCTAGACGAGGTCCCGCTTCTCAAGGTCCGGTGGCAGGTTGGAAACAGAGACAGCGCGTGAGTCACTTCGACGTAGAACTGGAACATGACCGTGAAGCAGTACTGACAGATAGTTGATTGCAGCCGGTGATGCCTTCGGCACTCGGAGATAACCAGTTAGGGCCATCGCCTCCAGACCCTCAACGTCGCTTGGTTCGAAGTGAAGGACGTCACATGTCTGAGTCGCAGCCACCGAATGCGTCCCATGGCCGAGCGCACTCAATGTATGCGCCTGAGGTTGTTATAAACGTCATGCCACAGCCATTACAGGCACCTTTGGCTCCACCGACGGTGGGTGAACAAAGCGGCAATGCGTGGCACCGCTAAAGGGGTTCCATTAAATTCTCCTTTCCTTTTAAAACTCATATGTAAATTACCATTGCTTGATTCCGCATCTCCGCGTCGTCCAAAACTGCAGATCAACATCCTTTCCCCTTCACGTTCGACTCCCAACGGATCCAATCAAGCCCCTTCCGATTTCCAAAGGACCATCCGAAACATCCTCGAGCCTTATCAAGTCCCTTTACCAGCTTCCCGAAGGACCACTGCCGTTGGCGAAGATGTCGGTCATCGTCATCAAAGGCAGTCGTCGATGCCTTCCGTGAACGTGAGAGACTATGGTGCCGTGACGATGGAGGTGAGGAAACGTATTCTGCTCCCTTTGACAGGTCGGTGGAATGTATGGAGCTGATGCCCTGTTTCAACGTCATGACAGACCGTCCCCGACCCTGATGCTCCTCGTCAGCTCAAGACGATCTTGAAACGAGATCCGAGAGACTCACCTTTGCCTGCTTCCGAGGCGCCAACACGAATGAAGACGTCGAGTGAGTCCTGTTGGATCGTCAAAGGATCTCTTCCATGTGCACAAAATGCTAATATATTATAATGACAGCGTTTGTCACCATCGACGAGTCTCCGAGAGAAAGAAGATGAAGGGATAGAGGTGTCTGAGCGATGCCAAAATAATTGTATAAACGTTGTAACCATATTCAGAAAAACGAAATTGGTCGCCTGATCGTGACATATATCCTCGCTGCTGTTCTTTTAATGTTAGCTCTGTGGTGTGGCAGCGCGGCTGGGCATGACGCTGTCCATCGAAGGGATCATCTGCACGAAGTTGATCATAGAGAACTGCCGCGGGAAAAGGGAGTGTTTTCAGCACGATAAACCCTTCATATAGGAATAAGAAAAGCGTTGACTCACCATGTCCCACCAGTCCCTCAACGAATCACTCCACCGAGTCGGGTCTTTGTCGAGTGCTAGAATGATGCGAAGGACCTTGGCTCGCTGGGGGGATCCGAGGTATGGTCAGCTGATGGTCAGCCGGAAACGAAGTACACAACTACACTCACCATACTTTCTCCGTTGGCTGCCAAGGCATCGAGGGGGATGCTGCGAGACACGATGGCAACAATTGTTAATAACAGCATGGTGTGCCGAAAATGACATCAAGTTGCGTGCGCTCACCTAGCCAGCATGCTGTACATCTCCTTGCTAACGACTTCTCGTTCACCGGTGATATCATGTGCATCCGGGTCTAGATCCGTCTTAAAGTCGTGAAGTGCGAATTTGACCGACGCGGCGGTGATGATCAGGTTAGCTGGAAATTGGCAGGAAAATTGGAGTCCATCCGAAACGAGATTTGATGGTCAGCCACGGTGTTCCGTTCCACCCTTCTGCTTGAGAAAGTCGATATAGACGTACCTCTTTGCATGCCAAATACGGCTGCGGCTTCTTCGTTGGGCTCATTGGGTGGACCAGACGCCTGCAATGCTGGTGGTAAACCATCCAAGATGAACCTCAAACGGTCATTTGCTTCATTGATCCACTCGGCAGCTTCTCGGACGGTATCATATATCGTTGGTGATCTTGCAAAACGCCTATGTCTCAACAAGCATTCAGCGAGGATGCGGAATATCTTGGAGAGAACAACAAATCCGACCATGTAAGATGTTCGGCCGGGTGGTTGCATGAACGTTCCTTGAGATGTAATGAGATCGTCGTCAACTTCTTGGGGGTAGGCGGGGTGGCCTTCGTGGTTGTTGAGATGAAGGGGCATGCCTCCCGAAGCCTCGGTGGTATCAATCGCGTAGAGATGCCAGAACGTTCGTCGGCGGAGTCTGAAATGGTGAGAGATCGTTGGGGGAGAGATGTGCCAAGTCGAGAGTCAGTTAAACAGCTAAACCACGGAAAATCGAGAACGAACACTCACTCAATCTCGCAACAGTCCAAACCCAGGCTTTTCATCCTGGCATCGTCGTTCAATCGCATGATGTAAGCCAGCTGAATCGCTTCGCCAAGCAAAGCTGCAGCCTGTGATGGTTTGCCTCCCGCCGCGCAGTAGTAATAGTCCCTGTATGATATGAACGACGTAGACATGGGTCGTTCGAAGATCAGCGTTCTCGGTTCACTTGCGTTTCTGTCAATCATAGAATGCGGCCTAACTCACAGGATCAAAGTCAACACCTGAATCAGGCTGGGGCTCTTATATTTTCTATCCTGAAGCAACTTGCTCGCTCTATGACAATCTCTCTGTAGTTTCTCCAGTTCCTGTTGTGAGAAAGTCTGAATCATCCTCGTCATCGGGGACTGACAAATAACGTATGCGATCAAACTGAATAGGAAAGCGCGAAACTGGATGTCTTTCTGGTCGAGTCTCATTGCGAGCGCGAGTGTGAAGGTCGGTTTGTGTACGAGAGGGAGAAGAGCATGCAAATGTCGAAGATAGAGAGAAGTGAAGAAACTGAGCGTGGACCAGGATGTCACGTCTTCGAGTTGGATGTCGGGAAGACGGAGTTGAGAGTAGAACTGCTGGAAACGAGTCCGGTGAACAGATGTAGAGCCGTAAGAGGATGAAAGCGGGTTGGAAGAAGTAGAGACGGGTGCGTGAGTTTGCGCGAGGTGGTGGTCTGAAGGAGTGTCTTTGTCGCTGGATGTCGGCATGATTGCAGGCATGTGTGTGAAGTGCGATGGCCAGCCGGATGACGGGGTGGAGACGGCGTTAAGATTCCCATTGCCGCTATTCGCCGGCGTGTTGAACATAGCAAGAGGTTCACGATTACCTTCCGAGGACCGATATCGTTCCCCTTGATTTGCATAATTGCTTTGATTCTGAGACTGATTTGCCATCTCCCCTTGTGTCTGCGCCTGGTCCGCAAACGTAATCGATCGTGAACTCCGTTGATTACCCGATGATTCCGCCGAGTCGAGATGGACGAAGCCGAATCGTGGTGGCTGATTTGCGTACTCGGATTCGTTGGGAGATATTCCAGGAAGACGGGGAGTGGTAGCAGCTGCTGAGTACCGTGGTCGTGAGGATGATGGGGGTAGTTCATACGTCGAGTTTGGATGCGGGAAT
Organism: Goffeauzyma gilvescens; assembly: GCA_025758705.1. Classification (NCBI taxonomy): domain Eukaryota; kingdom Fungi; phylum Basidiomycota; class Tremellomycetes; order Filobasidiales; family Filobasidiaceae; genus Goffeauzyma; species Goffeauzyma gilvescens. Next base: position 13,253 of record JANGFI010001802.1, on the reverse strand, counting down.
ACGGCGGCGGCGGAGGTGGTATTGGTTGGGGGAGATGTCAGTCGATGTTCGAGGTCGAGAGGGGTCGACGGTTGACGGATCGAGTTCATATTCTGGTTCTGGTTCTGGATCGGATAAATCGGGTCGTATTCCCCACGTCTTTGCGGTAATCGAACATAGGAAGTAGCGACACCGTTTACGCCGTTCATGTCGACGTTCATGTTCATTCCCACGTTCATACCCATATTGATATCCATATCCATATCGACGTCGATTCCCAGATTGATCCCCGTGTCCATCCCTACGTTTTCCTCTAGACCGCTTAGCCCTATAGGGCGACTTAAAGCAGACGTCGGGTTGGACATGCTACTTTGTACTGCCGTTGTGTGGTAGTTGCTTGCGTTGACGCTATCCCAATTGCCGGCCGCGTCCTCGTTGTCGTTATTGAATTTCGATGACTTCGTGTCCGGTTCGTATTCGAGCTTGGATTTCCCATTCCCATTCCCATTCCCATTCCCATTCCCATTTATACTTGGACTTGCATACACGTTCATTGTATTATACGTCGAATTCGCATCCGTGTTCGTGTTCGTCGTCGCGGCCGTGGCCGTCGTCGAATTGGACGAGAATCTCCTCCCCGAAGCCGTTCCATTCGCAGCAGCAGCAAATCCATTCGGTCTTCCCGGTCGTTTCCTTACATGGAAATATGTACATTCGACGTCGAGGCTTTTGCAGCCTTGACAACGTTTTTGTTTCGTGTCGTTTCGTGTGTCTTTTACGTTATCTTTTTGTGTACGTTGGGGTGCACACAGTGTGTTATTGGAAGATGGGTCGAGTGGGTATGCCGAAGACGAAGAAGAAGATACCGAGGTTGTGGCAGTAGATGAAGCAATTGGATTGGAAGGAGATAACGTCGGTGATGGTGATGGCGATGAGGGTTGAACACATTTGATCTTTCTCTTTCGACAAACGTCACAGACTTTGTTAGCGACAGTTGTCGCCGATCTTAGACTATTCGATGTTGAGGTTGCTGTTGATGCTGATGTGGGTGTGGATGTAAGCGTGAGCGCGGACGTCGGCGGTTTGAGTATAGGCGTGAGCAGTTTGGGGGTGGTCGACGCGGTGGTAGATTTTGAAAAGGAAGAAGAAGAAGAAGAAGAACCGGTGGTGGTGGTATTGGCGGTGGTGGTGATATTGCTGGTCGAACTGCTGATGGGATACATTCTGTATCCATTCGCGGTCGCCATCTCCGCCGGATTATTCAAGCCCGTCTTATAGCCCAAGGTGGGTGTAATAGTACTTCGATCACCACGACCATGGTCGCGATCGTCATCGACGCCGAAAGCACCACGATGACGACCAGGACTCTGACTTCCTTGACTTTGACTTGGGTTCCGACTGAGACTCCGATTGGGACTGCGACCTGGACTTGGACTTCGACTTCGCTTATGACCAACTGAAGCAAGTGATGACCCTCCTGCTGCTCCTGCTCCTGCTCCTCCACCTGTGTCGAGCTGTCGAGTGTCTTTCCGACCCGCACTTGCCATCGTCGTTGCCGTTTTCCTCGCCTGTTGTATTTGTTCCTGTTGCCGTGGAGGGTTTGTGATATCCAAAGATGAAGGGAGATGGGTGGTGCCACGCTGATTCGACGTCGGTGGGTCCATCGTCAATTAGGGTTTGAGGTGGAGATGAGTGACAGGAGAGTGACAGACGGATATAGATCGGTTCATGCGATATCCGGGAACAGAAGAAATAGGATACGATTCTGCTATGCTTGATGTTGTAGACCAAAAATGTAACCGGGAATGGGTGTCGTTAACTTGATTTTTATTTAACTCTTTTTTTTGTGGTTGTGATCGTCGATATCGTAAAGGGGGGAGATGTGCCGGGCCGGGGCGCGCCGGGCCGTCTGATTGGTCTGTTTCTTAGCTGGGGTTGGGTTGCCTCGGATGTGCAGCCCATTACCTCGGATACAACGAAGATGACAGGCAGAAAGTGACAATGGCAGCTGATAGTCCTGAAAAGGAGTTACGATGTTGTGTAAGATGGATATTCGAGCTTAGGACATGGCATTGGAGATTACTTGCTTGTGTCTGTGTTTGACTGAAACCAGGTTATAGTCCTCGGTTCTAGCTGCACACAGTTGAGATGTGAGACAATTCAGTTCCGCGCGACCGGGTTTGATCGTCATTGGGGCTCGCCGGACCCGCCGTCGACAGGAACGACAAGCCAGGGAGGGGGGTTCAAAGATGGCCAAGATGGGGAAGATGCGGGTGAGTGATGATGGTGTGGTTGCGAACAACGGCATTAGAAACCAACCAGGCAGGGGGGGTTCTACTCTTAAACGGGGGCGGGCGGTGCTAGGTGGGATGGATGGTGCCGGGTCCGTCAGTTTCAAAACTCGGGGTTTGGTGGGGATGGGTAGTAGTAGTAAGTAGAAGAAGGCGTGCGATGACCAACCAACATGCACAGTACAGCTACGGTGACCTAACTGTACAGTGTGGTGTTTGTTTGTGTATATCCCCTGTTGCCATTGCAGTTGGGCTGAATGGCCTGAAGGGGGTTGTGTTGTCGGATAGACGCTCACCTGTTTTACCTATTTACGCCGAGTATCCACCGAAAGCGGAATTGCGGGGCAGCGGGAGGGAGGCGGCAGTTGGGGGGGGGGGGGGATCGCCGAACGCCGTTTACGGTCTCTGGGGGTTTATTCGACAATCGAGGATGAGGAAGTAATGATCGGATTCAATTCCAATTCATCGATGGCTAGAAGTAGGAATATCATAAGGGTCACCCACCCATCATGGATCATGAATATATACTGAACAAAAGACTGAAAGGGAATAACGGGGGCTAAATGGGTATGGTTAAATACAGGTACGGCCATAAAACGACGTGTTCTCTTGACGTTGTCCAACCAACTCTTTCCGACGTGCGTAATGTGCGTCTCTTCAACTCCTTCCAACATCAACTCTACTCAGACCTCTAGAATATCAATCGATCTCCTTCACAATCATTTGTTGCTACCAAACGAGAACGTGAATCCACCACCAGGGGCTCCCGTCGACGGTGCTGGGGCGCCAGCCCCAGGGCCAGGCGCAGGTGCAGAGGATCCGAGGTTGAAGCTGAATCCACCTGAAGCTGGTGCGGGTGCGGGCGCGGGTGCAGATGTTGATGCAGGGGGACCAAAAGAAAACGAGGAAGAGGTCGCCGAGGATGAAGAGGAGGTGCGGGCCGGAGCGTTGACGGCACCGGAAGCACCGAAAGAGAACGTAGTAGGAGACGGCGTTTGCTTCTGCGTCTGGTTTGAAAAGGGTGCACCGAATGTGGGTGCTTTGCCAGCGCCGCTACCCCCTGCCATGGTACCCATAGAGAACGTGTTAAAAGGAACAGGTGCAGAAGAGGAAGTGGAAGTGGATGGCATTCCGAATGACGAAGCCGCAGCGACAGGAGCGGAAGGAACAGCCGGAGGAGGCGGCATTCCCGTTCTTCCTGCCAGACCTTGACTGAAGCTACCTCCATTAGCCGATGCACCGAACGAGAAAGTCGTAGGTGAGGGCGATACTGATGCTGGTGTTGATGCTGATGGTGCAGATGACGTCGAAGTAAAGTTCGGGGATGGAGCTTTGCTGGCATTCGTCTGCGCGTTAGGTGCACTCGCAGAAGATCCGAGGGAAAATGAGAATTGTCCACCGGTGGACGTGCTCGTTGTCGAGGGCACAGCGGGTGCAGCAGCGGGAGTCGCAGTCGTCGAAAAAGGAGAAGAAGAAGAGGAAGCGGGGGCTCCGAACGAGAACGTCTTCGTGGAAGGACCTTGTTGAGCAGGCATCGATGCAGCAGAGGAGGAGGAGGAGGACGTCGTAGCAGGCTGACCGGAGAAGCTGAAGGCAGGAGCGCTCGATTTCGAGGATGTTGGGACACTATTGGCAGCTACTGCGCCGGAGGAGAAGGCCGGTGTGGTAGCATTGCCAAATGAGCCGAAAGTCGATGAGGGTCCCTTCTGTGCTTGTGCCGGTGCCTGTGACGGCATCGTCGTTGCTCCAAACGAGAAAGAAGGTGCGGATGCAGATGTGGGCGGGGTCGTAGTACCAGTGCTCGAAGGAGGTGCCACCGTTCCCATCGGAGTGGGCTTATTGAGTGGAAGCGATGGAGGAGGGAAAATGATACCACCAGCTGCATTGGATGCGGGAGCTTGAGCGGTGGTCTGGTTCGGGGTCGGCTTCTGTCTAGACGTTGAATCAGTACTTCCGAATGAGAACGAAGGAGCGGCTGTCGCTGTCAAGGCCGGTATCGAAGTCGTCGTCGTCGTCGTCGTTGTCGTCGTGGGCTGAGCCGATGGCTGACTGGCGTCTCCTCTAGGCTTGGCTGATGCACCAAAACTGAAAGCCAAGGGAGATGCCGATGGCGTTGCTTTAGGCGAGTCAGTCTTGGGCACAGACTTGGGTTCAGCTGCAGCGGGAGCACCAAATGAGAAGGACGCTGATGCTGCCGGGACCGTGGTCGACTTTGAAATCGAAGGATTGGCTGCATCGACGACATTCAACTTCTTCTCTTCAGCAGCCGACGCGATGGTTCCTGGTGCACTCTCGCTCTTGGACAACCCCAAACCCGCGGGGAAATTTGACGTTGTCGCTGGTGCACTCGCCGGTGGAGCTGGACTAGTGGACATCGAGCTTCCACTCTTACTACTCCTTCCCGACTGCGACGGTGTCGATATCCCCTTCTCCGCCATTAATCTCTCCAGCAAGACCTCTGTTTTCTTCTTTTCCGCCGTAGTAGCAGTGGATCTTCGTTGTTGATTGAGCGTAGGAAGACTCTGACGGAGTTGGGATTGGCTGACCGAGTGCCTCAACCCGGGTTTTCGACCGGACAGTCGAAGAGGTGAAGAAGTCCCTGATCCTGCAGAGATCACTGAAGAGTTCCCTACGAATGAACCGCCTCTCTCTCTTCGAATGGAGCGAGAAGGTGTATATCCTCGTGAGAGAGTAGGTGATCCCGAAACTGATGGAGTTCTCGCGGACGCTAGATTGGACGACGACGGTTGAAGGTTATACAACGACTTGTTGAGTGCCGGTTTAGCATCGACCAATTGCCGTCCCTTCTGCGCCGAATCGTCTTCATCATCACTCGACTGCCAACCCAAATTCTTTTTCGATCTGAGAGCATCGAATTCTTCATCCGTCACCCATCGTTCGACGACGACTTTATGCAAGACATCTCGATCGGGATGCTGAGAATCAGCTGGCATGTTGTATTTTCTTCGAAGTTCCTTGACAGTGACGAGTCGACGACGAATACCATCTTTAGCGCCAATGGACCATGTGATTCCGTTTGGAGTCGTCCAGACGTCACCTCGGTTATGGATTGCAGAACGGTCAGGAGATCCGAAAACCATGCTTTTGATTTTGGATTTCGCCTGAGCTCGTAAACGAGATTTCGTAGTTCCTCCAGGTGCGGATTTACGAGATCGGCCGGATCGTGAGGTGGCATGGCGAGGTGACGTACCAGTCATAGATACATCTCGATCTGAATCACCTGACATGTCTTCATCTTCATAAGCTTCTTCGTCCTCATCTAAGTCCTCCTCTTCGTTGTCCTCTTCGACAACAGCAGGCTGATTTTTCAATCCGCTTCCACTTGTCACACGTTGTCGTCTCTTCTTCGTCGATCTTCCAGTACGAGATGAGATCGTCGAAACTTCATCGAGATCTCGTTTCTTCCCCTTGCCGTTATCTTTGCCGTCCCCGTGGTCCTGTCCGCTGCTCGATCCCGCGTCCTCAGCTCCCCCGTCCATAGCTTCGTTGTCTTCAAAGTCCATATCGCTCTCTGAGGTTGCCATATGTTCAGAACCATCCTCGTCATCATTCTCGTCCTCGGTATCCGCCGGATTTGCATTAAGTCTTCTCCTCACGGCCCGTTTCGACTTTGGTTTTGTCTTACTTCCGGTGCTTTTGCTTTGCGTGTCACCATGCTCAGAGCCGTCACCAAGAATGAAGTCTTCGTCGTCGTCGTCGTTACCCACCGTTGTGGAAGTGAAAGAAGAAGATCTTTTCCTGATTCGGGATGGGTTCTGAAAAAGCCGAAGAAGAAAAAGTCGGATGAAAAAGAACGAAGACAGGATGACGGGACGGGATCAGACACGACGAAAAGTGCACAAGAATCATGAAATGATGCCATCGCAACGTCTGAATATGAAGCAAACACGAAAGGGAGAATAGTCACTCACCTGCCCCGATACAGCCTGGCTATCCACATCCATAGAAACATCCCCGCCTACATCTTGAACTCCGTCTCCGCGTTGTTGACCATTAGCCCCACTCGCTCGTCCAATAGATGCCTGTGCGATCATTCGATCTTGCCATCCGTGAGCATCATTGCTTCCAACCGCCGGCGTGGATGTTGTTGTTTCAGGCTCGATATCCAGATTCAGATCCGAAGGCGCAGCTGCGGGTACCTGATGACGCCTTCCGGACTGTCTTCGTTGACTAGTGATTCGATTCGACGCCGCAAATTGTTGTTCTCGCCGGTTTCCGGGTTCGGTTTGCGCTACACGTCCCGAATTACGTCGCTCATTCGTCGCTGCCGCTGTCGCCGTTGATGTCGATGTCGTTCCTTGCACATGTCGTTTTCTCCGATCCGCTTTGAACGCCTCTTCAGCGGCTCGGGCATGAAGACGCTGATGTTGGTCGAAGATGTACCATCCGAGAGCGGCGAAGAGAATGAGGTAGAAAAGAGTTTGGAGGGACATTATTGCGCTATCGCTCGTTGCCGCCGCTCCGTCCTGTCGCTTTCGTGTTTGCTTTGGTTTTCACGCGTTGACCTGGTTCGTCCTGGCCCGTCTGAAATGATCTTAATGGTATGATATTCGTCAAAGGGTGAGTGTGAATGGAGCAATAATCTTTTGCCGTTGTTGAGGTCAAACCGATTAGACGAAACGATTCTGGAACAACTCGCTCCGACGCAGTCGTTTTTTCGCGGTTGTTTTCTTCGGTTTTCTACGTCTGCCCCGTTGGTTGTTTTTCTTCTTGTTTCTTTCGAGCAGCAGTCAATCTTCCCCAGAGCTCTATTGATAAATCGCTATGTTCTCGTTGATGCTGGTGACGGTTAAAACGATGATTCCAATCCAATCGTGAGAGTCAGCTAGCAGACTCCGATACTGTCTGATGGCCACACCCAATCGCTGTTGTTGAGGGCTCGTGAAAAAGGGGACCCCACGGGGGGGGGTGGGGGGGGGAATTAAAAAGGGGCCCACAGCCCACGAGGCGCAGGCGCCGTTGTCAGTCGCGGGGTCACGTCCGTGCGCACGAAAGGTTGAGAGTGGGAGGGAGGGGTTCAGCATTTGGATTCCTATCACGAGTTACATCCTCGACCATTCACTTAGCTTTCATCACCTTGGCCAATTTAATAGGGGGTCGAAATGATCGTCACACACCGAAGCATTTCAACCCTCTTCTTTGTTAGTAGTCCACGACCAATCGCCTAGCGCGTTTCTACGGAAATCATGCGCCACATCCCCTACGGCCCTGTTCACCCTCAGCCAGCCTTGACCACATCCTCTCTCACGCTCCTCTATCGCCTCCTCTTCCGCCATGAACATGTCTTCCTCCCTACTATCCCTTCACTCTGGACCGGAGTAGATCGTTCAAAATCAATATTCACATTAGGACATGCGTTTGAGATCTTGGCGTTTGCTAGGGGACTAAAACCGGCTGTCATTGTTGGGTTCGGAGATGGGAGAGATATGAGTACGGAAGGAGGGGGGAAAGTGTCGGGTGCTTGGGTTCAAGAGGTCTGGAACAAGGTGAAGCATGATTTGGAAGGGATGCTTGGGGGCGAGGACGATAGCGGCAAAAGCACAGGTAACAGCGGCGAGATAAACACCTTATTGGATTTCATGAATACATGTGTATTTCATACGATGGGCGATATCTCAGGAGAATCCTCCATCTTCACAGGCCATCTTATCCTCTATTATCCACCTTCTTCACCTCCCATCCGACTCATCACCTCGGTTCCCCCTTATGACTCCTCCTCACTCGACTCCTCGCCTGTTATATTCGATGAATCCCTCTTCGCTCACGTTCTCGGATACCCAACCGTCCTCCCGTCCGAAGATATACCTAACCGCCACTCTCTCGTCCAAACAATAACACTCGGTATCCTCTTCCGAGACGCCATCATCATAGGTCAAGACTTCCAATGTTTTGCTCCCACTGCACCAAGGGGTGTAGAGGATGGAAAAGCAGTAGAAGAGCACTGGGGGAAGTATCGAGATGAATTGGGGGAGGTGCTCAAGGGGGCAGAGATTGCGATAAGTTGGGATGGAAGATGGAAGTTTCCAGAGATGGGACAGGTGGGAAGAGAAGGTTTGAAGTCGTTGCAGGAGTGGATGGAGGATGATATTTGAGGACGTGCATAGACAAGCTCGGGGATCATGTTCGGTACACAGTATGTCCCTCCAAGAACGAAATCGACGAGGCGGAAGCAGCAGGGAGGATATGTGAACCCTCGCCAACCCGACTTCAAAAAAAAGGTTCTCATCAACAAGGTATCGCACCAAGTGCGCATGCGAGGTTGTTGTAAGAATTGTGATCGTCACACGTTCACCAAGAGCCGACAGAAACGTGCGAGGGAGCGCGAGTAACACCATCATTCCCTCAGACCAATCCTCACCCACACATCCTTCATCATCACCTCTTTGCCCCTCGATTCGCCTTCTTCCTCGCACACACACCCTCCGTCGGTGAACTCTGCTCGTTCCCAGTCGTAACAGTTTCACCCTCGTCCAACCTCGATTCATCTTTCCGTTTCAAGTCCGTTCGAAGGGCCGCCTTGGGAGTCGTAGTCGCCCTGAACGTTGGTGACGGTACGGGCAGTGGAAGACCGGTTCGAAATGAAGTTGTTGGTGTGATAGCCGTCAACGGCGTGAGAGGAGAGTTCGTCCCAAAATCGAAATGACCCTCCGGCAAGTGCATCTCGTCTTGGGTGGACTGACGACTGTGAGCGCCATGCAACGGCTCGTTCGGACCAGAGCCCGAGACAGGCATATCACCGATCATAGCACTGGTGATTATATCCGAAAGGCTTACTCGTTCCAATGGGTTCGCTGATATTCCAAGGTCGTAATCGACGCCACGGGAACCGACCGATCGAGGAAGATGGAGCTGAGTTCGAGGATCAAGCGTTACCACTGGACTGTCTATTCCAGGGGTCGACACCCCCGCTGAACCGCTTTGCGGGGTATCGTCGAGGGTTTGTTGACGATGCGCTAAGAGGAAAAGAGCGTCTGGGTCATTCAAAAGAAGGAAGGGTTAACTTTATCGTTCAACACGAATTCCCATTGACTCAAAAGTCTCACCTCGCGGTCCAATCTCATGCTGGTGACAAAGATCAAATACGTCCTGCATCTTCGCCATCGTTTGTGTGAACTACAAAACAGCAGGTTTGCAGCGTTTTCGTTAGTCTCGTCATCATCAGATGAAAAATTAACATATTGGCGCACAGTCCTCACCTCCAAGAACCTCTTCGTCTGCATAGGCACACCACATGGTTCCACTGGGGACGGCGGAATCAGAGAACTTCCACCTATATTTTCCAGATTCTTTCGGCTCAAAGTCTGTCCCACAGTCGAGTTCGGAGGCACTGGAAGCATAGATTCTAGATCGAAGGCACCTTGTTGTAGTCTCGCGTGATTTCTCTTCGACGGACTCGTATCCGACAACTCATTCGTATGGTTCGAAACCGTGTCGAGAATCTGGTCAGAGGTGAAGAGAGCAGATCTTGCTACAAATTCTTCGAATACATCGGTCATCGTCTCGAGCCTCTCGATCTTGAGTGTCTTACTAGCCAAATCAGGCGAAAAGCCGACTCGTAGAGGCCCAATCGAAACGGTCAAGCAGCCGTTGTCGTACATGGTGTGCCAAGTGGCGTTACTCGACTGGACGACGATGCCCTTCGGTCGAGCAGGATCAGCAGGGTCGTGGCCGGCAGCAAAGATGATTGCTTCGTTGGGTGTATCCACAGCGAAAAAGCTCGAGTAAACACCGGAAAGTGTTTGCGAGTGGAAGAATCGAGGGATGAGCGGTCGCGGGATGTCTAGAACCGGGCAAGTCAGGTTGAGTTTTCCGCTGCGGCGCTGGTAATGTAGTTCTCATGGCGATGACTTACCAAAGGAAGATGGACCAGCATAATCATCCTTGACCAACTCGTACGTGATGGTGCCATAAGGAGAAAAGTATCGATTCACGAAGAGCTCCCAGTGGTGCAGGCTTCGTAGCTAGGCAATGAAAGGTGATAGGCGGCAACTCAATGTCCTGATCTAATTTTTTAATCCTCAATCCGCAGACTCACCTCAGAGGTTGTCTTCAAGGCTTCGGCAAATTCGTTCAGCCGGACCACACCTTGACCTTGTCGCAGGAGTAGGCTGGAACAGAAGTGAATCCAAAAGACGGTGCCAGGGATTAGACGCAAGTCGATCGAAATGAAAAGGATCGCAATACTCACGCTTCGGTATGCCAATCTGGCAGTTCTGGTAGCCGGAACTTTGGCGGTTGTACGATATTCCCCACAAACTTTCCACCATTCTCTTCTGCTTGTACAACTGTATTGCCTTTGGCCAGTTTCGCCTTGTTCTCTTCCTTCTCTTCCTTTTCTTTCTTCTTTTTCGCGAATCGAATTCGATCTTTCGCTCTCCTTGTTGCCTTTCTCAGTTCATCCTCAGTGAGGGGAGGATATTCTTGGCTTCTCGGGGACAGTTCTACTGGATCCGAATCTGGCCGCGGAAAACGAGGTTTACGCATTGGTGGTGTTGAACTCGTCATTGACGCTGTCGGATGTCGTGATGCGTTCTTCCCCGCTTTCTTGGGGAGTTCAAGACCGTGTCCTTCCACAGTTGACGCGATTCGAGTAGCTTGGAGACGCTGAGAATCCGCTAATTGCCGTTGATACTCCTGTAATCTCGACTGAATGGCATGCGCCGACAGATTGGGCAGTTGAACAGCGGTTTCCTCCGGATCGTCCACGACATTACCAACTGTATTGGCATTTTCCATCGGTTTATCCCGGCGTTGTCGATCTGACGCGGCAGCTGCTGCTTCTGGCAGGTCCTCTGCCTGGCCCTTGAGTACGTTAGACATCTGCGAACCACCACCACCACCACCGATCCCACCGCTCAAAGGCGGTCCTCCAAGCCCTAGTCGACTTTGCTGTCTCCTGTTCAATTGCACCTTCGTCTCCCATAATTTCTTCTCCACGTATTTGATCTCAGCGGCATTGATCGCAGTCTCAGTATGACCTAAAGAAAGATACTCCTGCCGTTTTTCGTGTGTGAAACCTTGGACAGTGATTGGTATCGGATGGGGTTCACTCCGTGTGGCAGGAAGGAGGAAATTGAACGTAGAGGGTTGGGAAGATGTAGACGGGATGAGACAAGGGGGAACAGTTGGAGTGACGAAGTCGAGCGTCGAGTAAGGTGTGCGAAGTGGGGGAGGATGTGGATGCCCAGCTGCATTGCCAAGAGGCAGCCCGTCAACGGGAGTAGAGGAGGAACATCGGTTAAAGGGAACGTGTTAGAGGAAATTGGGGTAAAAAGCTCGGCTATAACTCACCTAACGAGTTCGCTCCCTCCGTCACCATCATACCAGCACTTTTATTACCTACGCCGAATTGATTCAACATCAACACCCCCGCAAGCCCCGTCATCGTTGTAGCGCTTGCAAGATTTGTGTTCTTGTTCGGCGTATTCCCGGGAAACAAATCCCGTGGGAGTCCTGATGCTACTCCTGGATCTCCAATCAGACCTCGACCCATGCCTGGATCGGGTCCTACTGGCAAGTCCCCGCGAAGAACACGAGTGTGCGCACCGAGGCGCATTGCGGGCTTTAGATGTTCCCAAGTGGTCTGAAGATGCTGATCGAAAAACGTGGTCTGTTGTTGAAACGGGTCGCAGTCGTTGACGTTGAAGACATCGTGGCTGTTGTCATGAGTCTGGTATTGGTTCTGGTTCTGGTTCTGGTTCTGGTGTTCAGCGGGTGATGTCGGGTCCCGCCACTGCGTTCCCAGTCCTCGTTGCATCTCGACACCGTTATACGAGCTCCAGGACGAAGATGGGATGACGACCGTGCTCCCCGGTTGAGAAACCGACGGAACTTGGCCCGGATTAAGCGTCGACGAGGAATAATCGCTCACGCTGCTCCCTTTCCCCGTCCAGTCGAGGAGACCGTCGTCCATGAGAAGAGCTTGGTCGTTCACTGTATTGGGAGTCTGATTCTGTCCCAGAAAATGAACTTGATCCGGAGGGACGTACTGCGGATGTTGAAGATCCTGCAGGTGCGTTGTTGCATGAGCGCGGTGAGGTTGATATGGTGTATGTACGTTCGGCGAAGAATGCGAAGTATCTGAAATATGTTGCAATCCAAGAACAGATGGTTCAGACGAAAGGATGAGTGAGGGTCTTCCACCTTCGACAATGATGAAGCGTGGTGTTGAGGCGGTAAAAGAAGAAGCAAGAGAGACAGGTGGGATCATATCGGGATGAGAACGAACTCGATGCCGGCTGACTGGAGCTGGCGGTGCTAGATTAAGGACAGAAGATGCGAAATGGAACGATGAGGAGCTCGAGGAGTGCGGGTGTGTGTTTCAAGATCGGCGGGCGTAATTCCAGGTTGTATATCCGATCGTCAATTCTCGTCGAAGTGCTCTAAAATGTGGTGGTTGGATCGCAGATTCGATGGTAAAGTTTCGTTATGTTCATGTGATCGTTTTCTTGTTGTCAGTCGTTGATGACAGTGATCTTCTGGTCATGTTTCTCGCAGACCTAGGATTATGATCGGGATCGTAATCGTGATCGTGATCGCGATCGAGAAAGTTGGTGTGTCGTGGTGATTCGTGGTTCGTTCTTTCTTCCTGTAAACTTCTTCCGTCATCGTCTCCTGGTCAGGCGTCCCCAGAATCAGAAATCGTTCCCTTCGTCGTCATCAAATCATCGCTCTACTCTTTGAATTTCTGCATCTGTTGCCGGATTTGGATCAAAGAGCACGGAGTAGTCGACTACTCCGGAGGCTCCCCAGTCCGACAAAGACCCACTTGTGCTCCTGTCGCTTCAGGAAAAGGGGAGAACCAGCGTACTTTTTGCAGAAAACAAGCGTCTCCGTATTCAGGAGAATAGGAAGAGACGGAATGATTGGCGGTGAACAGGACAAACTAAGCGCCCGGATCAAACGACACAAGCAGGATACAGAGGGGAAGTTGAAAGTGGCAAGTTTAAAGGAGGGGGGGAG
>JANGFI010001801.1:0-32583 GCA_025758705.1 Goffeauzyma gilvescens | reverse complement strand
GAAGGGAGGAAACTAAGGGAAGAAAAGATGCGTGGTCGTGAGGAAAGGGGGGGGGGGGTGGGGAAGGCGTAGGTGTGGGGGAAGGTGGAATGGGGGGTACTCCGAACGAGCTCACCTTTCGCTTGTACCTCGTCGTCGTTCCTACAGCCAACGTTCCATTCCTGATGGCGCTCGCCGTCAAATGATTTAGAACTACATGGTTCGGAACCGGCAGGATAGAGTTATCATCTCCGCCTGCGCCCCCAACTGTACCTTCGAGCTCTTTAGGCGTCGAGTTCAAGATCACTTTCTCCAGATGTCGTGGGAGCGTCGGTGGGACAGGCACGTTCGCTAAGATCGCACCTTGCTGTTTGCGCCATTGTTGGAGATGAGCCCCTCTGAGGTCTTCAGGAGGATCCGAGAGCGCGCGCTCTTCCATAGCTTGGAAATTGATCAGAGACAGTGGAATCTCGTCAGTCCATTCCGCTTCGTCCTCGTCTAGCGAGTTGTCGTTTACTTTCCTAGCCCATTCGGCTATTTGCCAGTCCGAATCCGTGAAGATTTCGCCCTTGGGCCTTGGGGTTTCGACCTGTCCGGGATAGAGCCGTTAGTTTCCTGGATTGCAGTATCCTAGGATTAGGGACAGGGATGGGGTGTGAACGACAAATCTCACCTGCACCCAATTAACGAGATTTCCATCACCATCGGTCGCGGTCTGCATTAAGTTGCTGCACCTCCAGTGGTCGTCGACAATGAACTTGAGCCGATGCACACCCGGTGGCAGATTGAGCATGAGGGAGAAGTCGTGTGTGCTGTGAAGACATTGACCAAAGACGGGGACCCGAGGTCGAGTAGGAAGTTAGCATCTAACAAGCAAAGATAAACAAGAACTTTCCCTTGGATAAGGCGTAGGTTGGGTGTACGTTGTTAGGTCACGGCACAGGACGCAACTGAAAGAGGGTCCTACCTTTTGTCCATCTTCAGTCTCGTTCTCCAGCCCCCTTCCGCAAACGTTCCCGTGACGTAGACTTCTTTTCCTCCACCAGCCCATGTGACTAGAGTGGGTACAGAGTTATTGGACGTATCTTGAGCTTTAGTAAGAGGCGGAGAAGCTGCTCCATGGAAGGATCCCGTCAGCATATACTCGTTAAATGGAATCGCTTCCGCAGAAGGGAGAAACAGAAGAGGAACCAGCATGAAAGAATAGAAGAGGGAGAAGGAAGGGAGGATTCAGAGAAGGCCGCTCACGTTTTCTCGCACCATCCTCGATGGGGTTCATATTCCGGACCGGGCTGATGCCTTTCGGCAACCCACTCAGAACCACGCTCTCGCCTGCCTGCCCTGTCCCTGGCGTGTTGCCGGGAGGTAATTGTCCCCGTGGAGTGGTCGGTGCAACTCCAGCTTCAGCTTGATGTTCGGAGATGACGGGTTGAGCTGGTCGGGCCGGAGAAGGTTGCTTTCCATGAGAGGCGGATGAAGATGCATTCGTCTGTCCTTGTGAGATGTCCTCGGTGTGGACGATATTCGGACCCGTCAGCGGACTCACGTCCCCGCTGCTATGTCTGGACGGTGACTGCATTCTCTCAGGCACAGGCGAGTGAGAGTAGTTGGGTAGCTCAGCCGGTGTGACTGCCGGATCGCCTCTGGGTGATTTGATGGGGATGGCCGACGGAAAGTACGGATTGTGTTCGGATCTGGTCGTTTGCGGCGGACTTGCAGAGACAGGAATGGGTGCGGTCTGTTGGAAGAGGCTAGAGTTGCTCAAAGCGCTTGATAGACTGTTGGGCCGTTGTACACCCGGTCCTAGAGGACTCAACCTCGGCGCCCCTCTTAGCCTTCCTGTGTCAGTCTCCCCACCCGGTGAGCGCGGCTGTACGGTCCCTTCAGCATTTCCGGCCCCTGTGCCGCTACCACCACCGACCTCTGTATTTGAGGTGGCGAGAGATGTGCTCTGAGCATCTCCCGCCTGCGCAGGGGTCACACTTGTCAGTCCGAGCCTGTTCAAATCCGGCAGTTCCAGAGATTTTCTACGGCGCGGTGAGTTGGGTCGGTTTGATGCTGGAGAAGTAGGACCAGCAGACGAAGATGGAGAAATTCGATGAGCGAAAGGCGGCGAGGTGAGTCCACCGGCTCCAGCGCTTGGTGCGCGATGGTGAGGAAGGAGAGGAAGATGCTGTGGTCGATTCGAGAGGTCGTCTCGGTGGGCACTGAATGATGAAGAGCTTCCAGCGAAAGTGGTGGATGTGGGTGTCGGTTGATTAGATCGCCCCTTTTGGGATCCAGATCGTCCGAGACCGCTTTGAGAACTATTGACCCGCCTGGTATTGCTACTTGATGTCGCGCCCTCTTGCGGGTTCGGGCTCTGAGACGGTGTATTACCCATCACGGAGACAATGTGGATATCTGCTCTGATCGAGAGTGTGATCTGCTGACCGTCGTTGGCCCTGTGCTCGTTCTTGTAGCAAGATGCGAGAGAAGAATTTTCCCCGAACGGCGCTGAGACTCGAGAGACTTGGGTTACTGTATCGTTCGGTGGGTGATGGTGAAGAGCTTGAGGTGTATGTCGTGAGTGCGAGCCAAGATGAGGTAAGGTCAAAGATCGGATTGCAAGCCAGGTATCTAGCAAGTGCGATGGGAAAGATGCTCTCCATTAGTTGCCCGGAACCGGTATCAGCAGCTAAAACGACACCTGATTTCACCGATATCTCTAGGCGTGATCTGATTGATACCAGAAGGATGACGATATCGTTGTCGAAATGGACGGACGGATCTCCGTCCGTCCGTGTGTGATATTGTCCGTCTTGTGATTAAGCGGGGGAGGGTTAGCCAAGGCAGTTCCGTCGGTCGGGCTTCTTCTAGGTATGCCCTCGGTTAGAGAGTTCAGGCGTGTTGCCCCTCTCGATACGGTGTGTTTGGGAGGGGGGCGGGCGGGCGGGCGGGGGCTCGTTCACTAGGGAAATACAGTCCCCGGGCAAGGAGGTGTGGGGTAGAAGGAGCGTCTAAGCCGAGGGGGCGTGTATGGCTAACCAACGATTATTACGACAAGTTTCGATCCACCGTTGTGCCGAAGAACCTCTTTTGGATGGTGCCTTTTTTGACAAGTCCAGACCGACTTCGAAAACACTGATTCTCCCTGCCCTGCGCCCTTTCTCCTCCTGGATGCATCCATCTATCCCACTCCATCCGTCTCCCGATTCCAGTAGGGGTTTGGTTGGTCAATCGCGGTGGGAGCAACGTAAATGCCACGTCATTACTCCATCGCCTCAGCTTGAATCTCCGGTTGGGCCCAACCGCGAGCAGATGAGATAACGGATCGAGGACGTGACTCCTTTCCTTAATGGACGCGTCGAAGGCCGGCCGGGGTGGGGGGGGGGGGGTGACACAGCACAGCACTGAGACGAGTACGAACGGAGAGGCGATCAACCCCATCACCGCCTCTGGAGCAACGCCGGGAAGATCTCACCGCTTTGAAGTCAGTCTCCTCAGATTGCTTTGATCAGGATAACTCGCAATGTAAAACAGCTGCAAACAATCTCCAACAATTCCGGGGCCGGTGTTGCCCCTTGCCCCTTGCCCCTTTGTTTCAGTCGATGCCAATGCGCTACATTGTCTCCGCTCTGCATCCTCCCTTTTCTCGCTGCTTCCAACTTCGTATGTTGTAAACCTCCGTCCTATACGGAAAAGGCTGGGGTATTGACGGCGAACACCTTTTGCGCATCTACACGAGCCAAAATTGCTGGAGGCATGGTCGACCTGCGAGCAGAGCCCTCCCGCTTTCGTCTTCCTTCTACAGGTCTTAAATAAAGCGCATCAAACATCTACTGGAGACAAGGGAGGGGGGAGGCGGGCGGATACAGGATACAGGATGGAGAATCACATCAAAAAAGGGGGAAAGTACTCTGATGATTCTTATGACCCGATTGACTGCTCATCGAAATATGATCAGGGATATGGTAGGCAGCCTTATCTTGGACCAATGAACACTATCGCCACACATATCAAGGTCAGGGTTGCTTGGGCTATCATCTATATGAGTCAAAACAAATGTTCGCATTCGTTTCAAGATTCCAACTCTTTGCCTGCAGTCTCCATCGTTTCCCAAAAAAAAATCAAGAAGATATCAAATTAGCGTTCTGCAGCAGGCGACTCGAAAGGTGGTCCGAAAAGTGATTTTTCTTGCGTTTGATCAACCCCAAGCGAGGCACGTCACATTGAGTGCGATAGTGAAAGGTTCTTAAAATTATCGATGCGAAACGCTTTGGTGGGCTGAAGATTACCGATTTCATATCGTAAAAGCCAAGAGAAGTCTGTCGAGCCGTGGGGTACGAAGGTAAGGTTGGCCGGTATTGCAACCGAAGGAAACCCGAAAAGAACAGGCGAGGGGAAAAAATTGACCAAGAGATTGTGCACAATCGAGCGTTTCAGGTTTCCCGGCTTCAAGGTGAGGTCTTTCCTTGACAAGAAAGGAAGAAGAACGTATGTTTATCATCTTCTGCCGCAACTCGCAGATAATCCCGATCCAGTACTCTGAAACATCGATACCGCCCGTAACTCGATAACGTCGTCACTCGCGATAATCTTCCCTTTCGTCACCACCGCCTTCGACCTTCTTTCATAAAGCTAACAATGAACTCTTCAAATCCTTATCAATCACCAGACGAGCCTCCTCGGTGGCCTGGTGGTCCGCTCTATTCTGCGGGTACAGTCATTCATAGAGGATTTCACGATATTCTCGCACTTTTGCCACCCTCTAGATCGGGGCTGCTCGCTGCTTCTTCAAGATGGGGTAGTCAGAAATCTAGTCCTGTGGAGCACAATGAAGGGATCACTCACGGCGGTGGTGGGGGTGATCGTCTCCTTGAGCATGACCAATTTTACGACGCCGAGGACAGTCATGAGCGTGATAATGCTCATGCTCATACCTGTGATTACGACTACGACCACGAGCATATGCAAGATATCAGTGTCGCGAGCCCTGATTTGATCGATCGTTGGGGGTTTCGGAACGACTCGGAAGATCTACAGACCGTGGGTGTGAGATATGAAGAGACGAGACCTCTGTCTCAGAAGACTCAAGGGTTGCGAACGAATTTTGCCGGCTCGCCATCGGGCGCTCTGCCGATGAAGCCGCCGAACACTGCAATGCTCTCTGCGTCCCGGGTTCCGCTCCCGGCAACGAGATGGACTCCACCTGCCGAAGGGGTCTTGCAAAGCATCTCCAAAGGCGTCTCGATCCTCACGAACACACCAGTGTCTCCTCCCCGACCTTCATTCCTTCGCCAATCAGCCATGAGCAAAGCCGCACCTGTCAATGCTCTTATATCCCGTCAAATCGTCGGAAATGCTATGGTGTCTTCGTTTCCTGAAGGAAGACAAGAACAGGATGCCCATACGCCGATTTATGCCAAACGATTCGTTAAGACGGCAAAGACGGAACTCAGGTTGATACATAGAAGAGTCGATAAGAGGTTGATTAGTTGGCCGTTGGATTTCAGGTGCGTAGACGTTGACCTTGACCGGAACCTCGAAGGCAGGACGACCGCTTCTCTTCAGTTCGGGATCGCTTGTGGCTGATTACCGAAAATCAATGCTTACCTTTCGTTTCGATTGACCATTTGTGTCCTCGCGGGATAATGCAGACACATCGCATCAGCCGCTGATCATGAGGAAGCCATGTTCTTGTTGATGCGATGGGGAATGGATGGTATGGGGAAGATTGCTGGTGAGTCCGGTGAAACATGGAGCATCGCAGATTAAGACCAATCAAATGTCGCCTGCAAGAAGCATGACTATCATGTCCTGAAAACATATCACCTGCTCCTCTAAGATCCCCACTGGGCCTACGAAATCAAACAGGCTGTTCGACTACGAGCTGCCGATCAGCAAGCGCGCGCAGTCGCACAGGTCATGGTTGCGAGGGAACAAGGACTTATCAAGTGAGTCTGGTAGTCAGACTCTCGATTAGAAACCTGACTGATAACGTCTCCGACAGCCGCGATGCCCCAGCCCAAACCCTACGAGTCGTAAACGGAATGCCTTCTTCTGTTTACTCTTCTACCATCACAGCCAACACTCTTCAGACGTTACATGGAAGTTCGGGCAAAACTGGTGCCCCATCTCGGGTTACAACTCCACGAACGACCCCGAGTGCAAGGTGGCCTCCACTCAACAACCCGTTGGAAAAAGCTTTCAGACCCCCAGTCCCGGAGATGCCGGTAATCCAGCCTGGGTGTGTCGCTCCTCTCAACATCAAGCGTCGAAATTCCGTTCGACAAATCAAGCAGCAGCCACCGCTTCTTCCCCCTCGATTTCCTCAAACGGTTCGACCGGAAAGCATCGATGGTAACCCTTTCCCTGGGTCTTTCTCAGCGCCAGAGTCCCTGGATCAGCGATCTCCTTCCTCGGGATCCATTAAACTAAACAGATCTTCCCCTGCCCTGTCCTCCGTTGACACCCACGATCATTTCGTCATCGCCCGAGAGGTCTGTCCTTCGATTTTAACGCTCGAGAAGGCAGCTTCAGTCGCCATCTACTTGGAAACTTCGTATCACGCCTTGCTCAAGCCTCCCAAGTCACTTCAAAGCGCTAACGCCGGCAACTACATGGTAGCACGCGAACGTCGTCGTCTCGCTCTCGAGGAAGAGATGTCCAGGCAGGAATTAGCGATTCACATCAAGAACAAGTTGAGGGCAGAGTGGCTAAGGGATGAGACGGCAGCGTTAAGAGACAAGAGGAAGAAGATTGGTGTCAACAGCTTCATCAAGCTCAAGACAATTGGGCATGGTAAGGCAATGTCACTCAACGACTAGATCTGGGGCTTCCCACTGACTGTACTTCGTTTGCAGGGGCGTTTGGTGTCGTCAGTCTAGTTAAGGAAAGAGAGTCAGGAAAACTGTTTGCTATGAAGGAGGTAAGAACATACGGAACTCGTTTGAAAGTACAGTAGCTGACCCATACTAATTTGCTGTCTTGCAGCTTCGAAAGACCGAGTAAGCTCTATCTCTATAGCGACAACTGGGGAAAAACTGATCTCCCTCCCTTTAGCATGCTGTGCCGGGGACAAGAAGGCCATGTCCGAGCGGAAAAAGATTTGCTGGCTGCGGCCGCCAGCGCTCAAGACAAAACTTCGACGTGGATCGTGAAGCTACATTACAGCTTCCAGGATATGGATCATCTCTACCTGGTGAAACTCTTATGATTAAGTCTCCCGTAGCTGCGGCTGACCCTGCGCCTCCCTCCCTTCCAGGTTCTCAACTATGAAGGTGGTGGCGATTTACTCAATTTGCTCATTCAACGTGATACCTTCTCCGAAGACTTCACCCGATTCTACATCGCGGAAATGATCTTGGCTATAGAGGCAACTCACAAGATGGGCTTCATACACCGAGACGTCAAGCCGGATAATTTCCTCTTCTCCTCAGACGGTCACCTCAGGATCTCTGATTTTGGATTGGCTTCCGATTTGCACTGGTCTCACGATACCGCCTACTACGAGCAGCAGCGCCGAGCTCTTCTCAAACGGCACGGTGTCGACTTGGAGGAACCCGATATGACAAAGGTAAAGAAAATGAAACGCGAAGAAGTAGAGGCGATCGTGGGAAAGCAATGGGTTGAGGAAGGCCAGGGCGTGCTGACCTGGAGAGATAACAAGAGACGAAGGATGGCGTTCTCCATTTGCGGGTAAGTGCAGAAGTGTTGACTTTGACAGTTGTATCGGGTGTACTGACCTTTCGTGCCTCATAGCACCAACTCTTACATGAGCCCTGAAGTCATCCGTGGCACTGGATATAGCTTCTCTTGCGACTGGTGGTCCGTCGGTGTCATTGCCTTCGAGTGCCTATACGGCTACCCACCTTTTGTCAGTAATTCACGACATGTCACGCGGCAAAAGATCCTCAACTGGAAAGAGTCTCTGCGATTTCCGACAAAGCCCAAGGTCTCCCAGCATTGCACCGACTTCATCGCCAAGCTCCTTTGCGAGCCGGAGGATCGATTGGGCAGTAGGGTAAGCAACGACAAGGTGGCGACGGTCAGGGGATTTCAGATGCAAACGCTAAGAGGTCACCCATTCCTCGGAGATGATGGTGCCGCAGATTTGCAAAGGCACCACTGGTTCAAAGGTATTGACTTTGAGAGTGAGTTGGATTGTCCCGCTGCCTCGCTCAGAGCTCCATCTGATCTTCTCTTTCCTTTAGATCTTCATCTCGAACAAGCCCCTTATCAACCCAACCTTCGGGGCAAAGCCGACACCAAACACTTTGATGACGACATTCCAGCCGAGCCCCTCGCTGCCGCCAACGGAGCAGCCGGCAACAACATCAGGGACCCAATGCTCGCTGACAAACTCCATGGAGCCGATTTGCTGCGACTTCGAAAGGAGATGGCGTTCGCAGGCTGGACTTACAAGGCGAACAAGCCCAATCCCCATGGGTAGGTCTCGGAATCTGTCTTCGAAAACTGGAGTCCTTTCTGACCGAATTTATCTTGAACATGCTCACAGTCGTCTTGACGTCCTGGCGGATGTCCCTCACAAAGCCTACGCGATGGACGACAGCTTCGGATACGGCGCCGGCACCTCAACTTTGAGGATGAAGGCTTTGTCTTTTTGATACTTGTCGGTTCGAAAACCTTGCAATTACTTACGGTTTCCCGACGATCACCACCGGACGAATTTCTGCTGATGTACTAATGACGCCCAGGATTGTCCCACCTAGTATATCTTTTCCTCTTCATGACAGCCCGACAATATGACATAGATATGGTCATGCCTCACTGCGCGTGAAGCTCGGTACAGAATCGTTATGAGTTGATTTTTGGTACAAAGATCGAGAGGATGCTTCCCAACCTCGATCCCCCCCTCCCCCTCTTTCACCTTATCGCTAGACTACTGGTTCTTCAAAGCTGCCGCGATCTCACTCATCGCCTGCGGTTTGTCCCTCAAGTAGTTAACTCTTGCTCTACCCAGGTTCTTCAAGTTACCCTTCTGCCCGTCAGCGGCCTTGACCACTCGAATCTCCTTGATCAGTGGGCTGTGAATCTTGAAAGACATCTCCACACCGGTTCGGTTTACGACATTTCTCAACACAAACGAAGTGTCGACCCCCCTTCTCCTAATACCGAGAAGGACACCGGAAAAGAAAGATGTGTGCGTCTTGGTGGCGTTGGTATAAGAGACGACGGTGACCACAGAGCCGGGGAGGACTCGGTCTGCATGTCTGCGCGAGAACATGGTCTTGCGCAGTTGTTGAGGGTCGTAGTCGACAAGAAGGGTCTCATTGACGTGATCGACGACTGACTTGCCGTTTTTAGGGTTGAGGAGACATCGAGGAAGAGGGGAAGGGGCAGTAGAAATTGTGGAACGAGGGAAGGAGACTTGATCGGAGAATGCATAGGATGGTGCGGCGGCAGAGGTGGGAACTGCTACTGTGCCGGGGGCATATAAAAAGACAGAAGAGCAATACGTAAGATCAGCAAACAAATTTGAGGTGCTCCCATCAAGTACACGGGTAACAAAGCTCACCTTCACCAGCTTCGGTAGCCATGGTCCTACGACTGCTGTAAAGTGCTCGGGTGATTTGCTGCGCCAAGCGCGAGGGTCCGGCCGAGAACATGTTGCGTGATATTGATGACATAGTGATGTGGTATGTGCCGAGAAGAATGATATACTGTTGGAGGAGGAAAATTATGATCTGGGTGACGCTTCCGACTCTGCGGGATAGGTGATGTGACTTTCATTAATCAAAGTCGATGATATACTCCCTCCCAACACCTTTTCTCGAAACCCACAAAAAGTCCCCCGGGGGGAAGAGGGGAGGGGGGAGTTGAACGTTAATTCGGGACGCGTGATAATTACAGCTTCCGCGGATAGACCATTTGATTGACGCGGAACCAAGAACACACGCAGAACAAACAAATCCGGTCCCGGGCATGCGCGACCGATGGATTGACGACAACGACGACGGGGAGACGGGATTGTTGACAGATCATCTACCATCAACATGAAAATCGGACTGAACGATCTTGATGCTTCACCCACATATACCCAACTCAAGTTACACCAATCGACAATTGTATCAAAAGATTCAGCATCTAGAGCTATCTTCCAGAAATGGCGGCACGGCCT
Source organism: Goffeauzyma gilvescens (assembly GCA_025758705.1). Lineage (NCBI taxonomy): Eukaryota > Fungi > Basidiomycota > Tremellomycetes > Filobasidiales > Filobasidiaceae > Goffeauzyma > Goffeauzyma gilvescens. The sequence continues at coordinate 22,481 of JANGFI010001801.1, read as the reverse complement.
TCGACGCCCCGGCTCAATACGGACACGCCCAGCGGTGGAGGTGGATTTTCAACTCCATCAGCGTCGTCATCACATCAAACAAGGATGAGTTCTCAATCAATCTTGGATGCGGCTACGATGGCCCAACTGAGTGCTGTGGATGATTGTGAGTACACTGTCTGGTTTTCACAACTTCCCACTCTGCACCTCAGACTGAACCAAATCAATCATTTTGCACTCCCCAGTCAAGCGTCGACATAGTAAACAAAACAGAGATATCATTCGAGAGAACGCAAATCGACTGATAGTCAACCGCAACCTACAAGAAGAGATCGGAAGACTTCATGTAGTCATACTTCAGGAAAGGGAAGAGAAAGCGACGATCGCCGGGCAGCTGAGGAGGGCAAAGGAGGAGCTGGCAAGAGTCAGCAACGATGTGAGTAGTTCGCGAATCCCTAGACCACAAACCCCATACCCGATAGATCGGGTGTCGCATTGAGGCTGAGATTGAGTATTCCTTTCTCTTAGTCCGCCCGGGACGCTCTCGATGCGATCCTCTGTTCCGTCCCCGCTCTCGAAAACCTTCGTTACCGTTTGGGCAAGTCGTCTCCTACCAACTCTGAGAGCAGGATGGGAAATCGTCGAGTGGAAGTGGATGTGTGGCAAGCGAAACCGAATGTTGTGAACGCTGGAAGACCAGACCTAGAAGCTGTGACGGAGATGACAGAGAGGGGTAGTGACTCTGAGAGCGTAGGTGGTGAAGCGGGTCTGTCATCATCACGCATCGCGGTAAGAATCAGGTGAGTGTCTTCAACCAGTTCTGATATCCTAAGGTCTACGCATGTTACTAATTACGTCTGCGTCGTCTTCGGTATTGAACAGTCGAAGACGATCTCCGTCGCCCAATCCTGAGGTTTTGGATGAAGACGTTTCCGCTCGTTCGTCAGCTCGTCTTGCCTTGCTAGACGCTGAAACTGCTTCAACACCCCTCCAACCTTTACCCCGAGCTCGTGCTCGTCGTGAAAGCGGGATGTTTACTCGCCCGCAATCCCCTGGGGCCGAGGATTCCCTCGCTCCAATTGTTACGTCAACGTCCGCCCAATCTAAGCTGGACGTGACAGCTCCGATCGAACCGGTAGAGAGGCGTAGAATTTCGTTGAACAGGAGGCGGAGGTCGATTCTACCTTCCGAGGCTATGGAGACCGGGGATGAGATTGACCAAGTGGGATTGCATAGCGGGGGGGGCCAAGGTGCTCCAGGTGCATATGTCGGGAAGCAAGTGGATGTGCTTGCCTTGGTGGAGGAAGATGAGCCATATCAAGGTGAGCACGGTTCCCTTCCAATTCTTACCGTCCATAATTGAACTTGCGGTGCTGACGTTCCCTTTCTCTGCGAGGATTAGCATCTCCACGGCCATTTTCATCCCCCATCATCTCACCACCACAAGACATCAGCTATTCTGAATCATCACCACTGACATCCGTTCCGGCATCGGCACGTACGGAGGTCATGGAATCGGAATACACTGGAGAAGATGGCGAGGGCCGTCCCCCGCCCCGTCGAGCCAGAAAGAGTGTGAACTACAAGGAGCCTAGTCTTCATACGTGAGTGAACGAAGCTGGGACGAGTCTCTTGTCATGCACCCTAGGTGGCTGATTATTCGTCTGTCCCTTCTCATCCTTGATTTGCCGAACAGCAAAATGCGCAAGCCGGGACGAGAAGAGCCCAAACATGACTTTGTGTCTGCTGGTCTGACCCCCTTGTCTTTGACCTCGCGATCCAGAGCGACGACTCCTGGTACCTCTTCTCGATCTGTTTCGAATTCTCTGCCGCAAGCATCCCCATTCACCGAATCGCGATTGGCGGATCGTCTTCCGACGCCAGAGGAAGTCGATGGAGACCTGGACGACTCAGACGTCGAGGCTGCGATCACGGCTATGGATGCAAGAGGTGCTATTGTGAGAAGAAAGAGCGTGTTGCCCAAGTCAAGAAGGGAGAGTTCATTGAGCAGTGTTCCTGGCTTGAGCAATACTGTGAGTACAAGCGTACAATGGACGCAACATGTTTGGATCCGGTTTCTGACCCCCTCTTTGTGATTTGATTCGTTAGACGGTCACGAGAAGAGCGACCCCGACAACACCTCCATTGCTATCGTCAGCTGTCTCGAGTGAAGTGTCCCAACCTGTTCGCCGGCGCAGTGTCTCTGCATCAACTCTTTCTTCCGCAACCGCATCTTCCACCTCTTCCACACTCACCAAAAGTGCAGCAACCAATACCCTGTCTGACAAGATCAAAGGTTCTGCCTCGGCAACATCGTCTATCGCACCCGGTCCTCTCTCCCGTCGACCGTTCAGTCAAGTGGAGAATATCACAGCGTCAGCGGCATCGATGTCATTGGCACCTGCTGCTTCCGCCGCGGCGACGACGACCCAACGAGGCAAAGTGGGATCCATGATGACGAAGAAGGCGAGCGAAGGGGTATTAGGAGGCATGAAAGCGATAGTGGACCAAAATCAGGAAGATAGCCCGGGGGAGGATGGGGCATTGGATCTTACGGCGGCAAGGAAGGCCAGGAGAAGATCGAGTATGCTTCGATCTGGGTTATGAGCCTGAACCAAGGCATAGCCGAAGCCAACGAACGAATGTTCTGGAACGCACAGTTCAATAGCAGTGGATAGCAGAAGGGGGAGGGGGGGAGGAAGGGCAAGAGTGTCGATGTATAGTAATCACCGATCTGTCGAGCCTCTATATTTTTATTGTATCTTCTGTGTTTGTGGTGCCGAAGGGTCCACCCCAGGCAGGAAGTTTCGGATTATATTTTTGTCCTGTTCATTTTCTTTCCTGGGTATCTCGGCAACGATGTATATTACATTTCATGGCACAGAATTTAAAAGAGATTCTATGAGACTAAATACGATATGAACATCACCTATCCTATCGCGTCCGGTCATGGTGATATTAACTGATTTGCCCAACGTGTACAGGAATTTCGTTTGGTGCACCCAAAACACTGCCTCTTCTCTTCGGTCAATCAGTCAGTTGCATCCCCTCGATTGTTCATAGTGCCCTTATCCATTCCCTGTACGACTGGCCTCGCCGAGACGAAAGGAAACGGATGCTCCCTCTCAACTTTTCTCGAGCGCGACCCTGCGTTTTTGTGGTTCTGATGGTGGAACGACCTGAAAACTACGACCGACAACGACGGGGGAGGGGGGGGGGCGTCGCATGGGGCAAAGAAATGACGGAATCGGAGGGGCAAGGCGGAGGCGGAGGCGGAGGCGGAGGAGGAGAGGAAGAAGTTGGAGGGGAGGATAATAAGCGGCCGAGGGTGTTGAACCTATGACGTCCCCGGGGGGCCGGGTGGGGTTAATGAGGGAGAAGGGAAGGTCTACAGAATCACAATGCCAACCCATAGCGAAGATGAGAATAAAAGTGGGCTGTGAGATAGATCAAATGGTGGCAGGGTCTACGACGAAGGACGAAGTAGATTGAACTTGGTCGGTCTTGATCTGAGATATGTGCAAGAAAATACCCAACAAGAAGGATCGACTTTAGTCCACTTGTCTGCTCGCAAACCGGGAACCCATCTTCTTGCAATACCTATACACATCTCACCTCCCAACCACTGATTCAATCGATAGATCTCTGAACAGATTCTTTTCTGCTTTGTTAATCACACCTTCCCCCATCCATTACCCATCCCCGGAGAGTCCCTTTCCTTGATTTTCTCGCAATATGGCCCCGCCTCCCACGATCTCCCCCGTCACGGGCAAACCGGTGCCCGATACCTACATCCATTCCGACAGTTTCTACTTCCGGGACACATCTGGTCGCACGGTCCTTCTTCGTGGCGTCAACCTCTCTGGTTCTTCCAAAGCTCCTCGCGATCAACCAGCACACAAAATGGAAGGGTTCTGGGAAACCGCCGAGGAAGGAAAATGTAGTTGGGTTGGACGGACGTTGGATTTGGAAGACGGGACAGCGGACGTGCATCTGGCGAGACTGAGGGCGTGGGGGTTTAACTGTTTGAGGTATATTTTCACTTGGGAGGCGATTGAGCATAAAGCTCCTGGGGTTTACGATCAAGAGTATTTGGATTACACGATTGCTGTCCTAAGAAAATGCAAGGAGTATGGGTTCAAGGTGTTCATGGACCCGCATCAAGATATCGTGAGTTTATTCCTCCCACGCCGCTTGTTCTCTTTTTCTTCCTTTTCGTTTCTAACGACAAATAATAGCCCCCGAGACTGACCATCCGCTTCATCCATCTTGCTCATTTGGATTATTTTTCGTTTCCAGTGGTCACGATTTTGCGGTGGATCAGGTGCACCGATATGGACTCTCTACGCCTGTGGTCTCAACCCACGCAACATCACCGCCACTCAAGCCGCCTGTCTCCAGAATGAATACCCATCTGTAGAAACGGCCGACCCTGCGAATTTCCCTCCAATGATCTGGTCGACCAACTATACCCGTCTCGCATGCCAAGTGATGTTCACGCTCTTTTTCGGAGGTCGGGACTTTGCGCCCCGCTGTATCATCGATGGTGTCAATATTCAAGATTGGTTGCAAGCACGATACATTGGAGCGTGTGAGAAGATGGTTCAGGCTGTGGCAAATGCAGGGGATTTGTTCGAAGAGTGTGTAATCGGTTGGGATAGTATGAATGAGCCTGGAGAAGGTCTGATCGGACAGGAAGATATTAGCGTGATACCGAAAAGTCAAGCGAATAAAAATGGCCCGAACCCGACCGCGTTCGAATGCATGCTTTTGGGTATGGGCAATCCCGTGACGGTCGAGATGTACAAGATCGGAAGCCTCGGACCGGCTAAGACGGGGATGGTAACGATCGATCCGAAAGGGGTGAAAGTGTGGATGGACGCGGATGCGGAAAGTAAAGGTTCCAAGTGGGGTTGGCACCGTGATCCACGTTGGGAGCTAGGGAAGTGCATTTGGGCAATGCACGGTATCTGGGACATCGAGTCATCCTCGGTCATCGACGCCAAGTACTTTGGTCGAAACCCAACGACGGGCAAACCCGTCGAGTTTGTCCAACACTATTGGAAACACCATTGGATTGCATATGCACAGATGATTCGGAAACATCATGCCGAAGCGATCCATTTCATTCAGCCTCCCGTCTTCCACAAACCCCCTCGACTTCCTGAAGAACTACTCGGGAAACGAGCCGCCCTTTCTCATCACTACTATGATGGATTGACACTGATCACGAAACACTGGAATTGGTTCAACGCTGACGCTCTTGGAATCTTGCGAGGACATTATCGTACAGTTGTACAAGCACTTAGGGTTGGAGAGAAAGCGATTCGAAACTCGCTCCAGACCCAATTGGCGATTCTGCAGAGCGATGCCGAGGTCTTGGGTGATTATCCAACATTGATCGGCGAGATCGGGATACCATACGATATGGACGATCGAAAAGCTTACGGATTCGTCGATGGTGGAAGAGGGGAAGGTGACTATTCCGCCCAACAAAAGGCATTGGATGCGTCGTTGAATGCGACAGATGGGCCTAACGCACTCAGTTGGACGATGTGGACGTACGTTACGGACAATTGCCATGAGTGGGGAGATCTTTGGAATGGAGAAGATCTTTCGATATGGAGTGAGGATGATACTGAGCGCGCAATGTCCATCGTTGACTACTTGCCGAATACGATTCCGGGGGGTATGATGACGAACGGAAACGATAAAGGCCTGTCAATACCACCATCTGGGGCTGGGGCTGGGGCTGCCGTCAGTCGACGTCGGTCCCCGCAAAGGGTTGATACGCCCATCACCAACAATCGAGCCCCAACCATTAACGGCTCGGCAATCGATTCCTCCACCCAGCTCTTCAGCGAATCCCCCCACTCGTCCTCTTCATCACTCTCGGCATCAGCCTCAGCCTCAGCCTCGTGCGAATTCGTGGACAAGGTCTCTCCCGCCATCATACGCCAGGGATCAACAATCCCACCAAAACTGCTGCTAGACGGAGCTCGCGCGGTGGCCGCGTTTTGTCGCCCTTACCCCGTTGCAACGGTGGGGAAACCGAAATGGATCGACTTTGATATCAAGAGCAGCACGTTCAGATACTCTGCCGTGGTCGATTCGGAAGACCTCTTTGCTGCAGATGTCAAGGGTGTAACGACGGAAATCTATGTCCCGTACGTACACTACGCGGCCGATCATTTGTTTGTCAATGACGAGTCGTCGTCGGGAAAACAGGCAGCCTTGGCGCTGGACATCGACGTCTCGGTGTCACATGGCGCTTACGAGATCCAAGGTCAACACCTTTACTGGAACTACAACCTCTCTCCTCCATCTGACGGAAAACCTTCATCGGAGATAGTGACGATCGAAATCAAGCGCAGAGGAGGACCGAATGAAAAGATGTCAAAACCATCGATCGTGGACCCTTGGTATACATCGATGTTGCCATGTGCCCCCACATGCACGATAATGTAAAGTAGGACAGGAGCTGCTTCCCAGATCGAGCACTTCACACATCGTGTCCTTTATGATTCCCATGCAGCGTCCCCTTCCTCCTCTACCCACCTCAACTCAAATGGTTTACAGACATTCGTCTGAACATGAACATGTAGCAATTACCATAATTTTAGAGGACGAGAGACAGGCTCCCTATTATATATATATCTTTTTACAACAGCACACTCGTTCATGCATGACATGCACGGGCGAACCAGCGAAGAATATATCTGGCCATTCGGGAGTCACCAATACATGACATGATTAATCGTAGTTGGTGACGCCCTTTGGTGATGGATTATCCTTCGCTTCAGCCACTCCTCCCGTGTCACTGCGATGATGATGGATTGGGAGGGGAGAATGTATATTACGGAATATACGGACTGAATTCCATTTCTTTGGACCCGGTCCCCGCCGGCCCTTGAAATTTGAGATTGCGATTAGGGGGTTGATGACTAATGGGAACGAGAGAATGACTTGGACAACAGGTAAACAGATCATATCCCGCCTTCCGCGGACGCCCCTATTATTTGCTTAGTACCGACCCTCCCTCCCTCAAACGTACAAAGGGACGATCCGCGGAGAAGTGAATTCAATAATGTCATCCGCGGTGTGCTCTCCCTCTAACACCCGAACCCCCCCCCCCCCCTCTCCTCTCCGGGCCATGAGATCAACGATCAGTCCGGAATGTTGTTTTGATCTCAATAATACCGTCCGCTAGGGGTCACACCCCCAAACCCGCGCCGCGGCCTCTTTCTCTTGGAACCCACGATCAACCCGTCCCCTACGGAAACCCCTCTCCTCCCCTTTGGGACGACGACTGGCTTCCCATCCCATCGCGCCTTACCCCTGTTCTGGACTCTCATCGACAATACATATATAACAGTGACCATCCCCCATCATTCAACCCACAACTCAACACCCTCGTTCACACTTAAGCCTCTTCTCAATCAGTCAATCACATCTTCTTGGTCAACGAGCCAACTCCTTCTTTTCACCCCTTCGCTTAACTTCTAAATCAACTTCTACAACAATGTCTGGCCGAGGAAAGGGTGGTAAAGGTTTGGGTAAGGGTGGTGCCAAGCGACACCGAAAGGTCCTACGAGACAACATCGCTGGTATTACCAAGCCCGCTATCCGACGATTGGCACGACGAGGAGGTGTCAAGTGAGTCCCTTGTTCTTTGCTTCTTCGTCTGTGCTGTGCACTGACCCCGCCTCCCCCCTATCTTCAGGCGAATTTCCGGTCTTATTTACGAAGAGACCCGATCCGTCCTCAAGGTCTTCCTCGAGGGTGTCATCAAGGACTCCGTCACCTACACCGAGCACGCCAAGAGAAAGACCGTTACGTCCCTCGATGTCGTTTACGCTCTCAAGCGATCCGGCCGAACCCTCTACGGTTAGTCCTTGATACATTTCTCTTCTCGTCTGCTGCTTCTGTAGTTGTCATTTGTATATCTCCCAAACTGACTCCCGTTTCCTGTGTTCCTCACTATTCTCAGGTTTCGGTAACTAAGCGCCGACATCGACTTTCCGCCATCTTCGTCTTGCTTCCCGCTCGAACATAAGATAGCGGTCACAGTTCCACGGATCTGCTACTGCCTGCTTTTCGCCTTGCTTCCCTTTTTTTGGTGGTCTACATCACCCATGACCCTCTTTCGTTTTCGCTCTCTTTTGCATGTTCTTACTATGATATGAGCTCTTGTGCATATATTCATACATACATGCTAGTCACCTAAGGCTCAACTCCATTCCATTCCTTTCGTCTGATCAGACGCCGAATGGACACTCACATTGAATCGCACCAAACCCCGTCGTCGCCGTCTAAGCCTTCCTCACGCTCGTCGTCCTGATGTCTGCTATATCCCGCGATTTCGATCGATAGACTTTACTATGATTTGATTACCTTTGAGATGGTGATGCCATGGACTACAGTAGTCTTTCTTCGTTGTCTGTACGCATACTCTGGTATTGGGATCTGGGTTGCGACGCCAAGAATCGCATTCAGAGCCTGAAGAACTATGGTCCTTTAGGGAAAGGTTGCTCACCGCGCTTCCTTTGGACCTTAAATGAGTTGCTAATAGGAGCTTATTCGTATTCCCCTTAGTCTCATAGCCACATTAATGTCGCCGGGAAAACGAATGGAGGCGAAGGTCGTGCATCACCAGACCACCAATTGGGGTCTGTCCGGGTCAAAGTGACGCTCCCTTGGACACGGATGTTGAGCACTGGTTACATGAGAATAGCACGTTTCATGTTGATCACGACAATGGTTTCGATTACTCTGTGTGTTATTGATGGCAAGTTGTGCCTTGTTCGGCAGATTCCTTCCGAAATGATCAATCGATACAATCTCACCATTGGCAACTAGTGGACTTTCCATTAGTTCTGAGCCATGGATTTGGAATGCTTCGCGACGCCTTTCGATCTGAAAGATCAGGCGTTTAAAAGTTCACGATGATGGGTACTGGTGATACTCTACAAAGCGGCCAACAGTCGAGTCAACTACAGCAGACGCTAATGGAAGACATTCACACAAATGTGAAGGGTGCTAGTGTCGATGGAATTGAATGAATGCGTGATGCTGCTGATGCTGCAATGTCATATTGTGTCGTTACTTTCTCCGATCCCAGGCCAATGCTAAACATATTATCTTTGAGAACTACAACAGGTTGTGAGGGAGAGCAGAAAATCGGTGCAGAGGCTTTCCAGGAAGTATGGTGATGAGTCGTGTTCCCCCGGAGGGAAAACAGGAAGGCGGTGATGAGAAGGATGATTATATTACTGATGATTATATGCTCTCTTCTCGCTATCGTCGTCTGGCGAGTCCTCCTCGGTCTCCCGGTTTGGGCGGGTTCGGACAATGCGAGGCATAATGACCGTATGTGTCGCATCGCTGATGCCACCGAAAAAGATAGGGAAGCAGAGGAGGCGAAAAGTCAGCATCAGTTTGAGTGGCGCAGTCGAGATAAGGCAGATATATATTCGAACTCACGAAACATAAAATACCTTCCAAATCTTTCCCTTCCTTCCAGCCTTTCATGCCCGGCTTGATCTTTGTCTCTCTTGCCGCGCTGTCTGCTGCCCCACCCCTATTTTGTCCAGCACCCTCTCGATTCCCGTACACAGCCGCTCCTAGCGGTCCCTTATCCCATACCTGCCAAGCTTGCGGATTCATTGGATCGTAGTCGTAATACCTCCCGTAACCCGGTGGCGCTGGTCCGATATCCTTGGATAATGGTGGTGGTGGTGGATCGTAGGCAGAAGGTGGAGGTAGAAATGGTTTCGGATGTCCTTTTTTGCAATCGGGACCGTCTGGGCAGAACCCCGCGATGTACGGTTGACAGAGGACACGGCGGACGTGTTTGCGTGGGCATTCTGGGCCTGTAACGAGGTAGCGGATGTTAAGAGTCGGAGTAAAGAAAAGGAAGTCATCGGGACGCAGTATAAGATTAAAGTTGCAAGAGTCAGTATCGATCCTTTTCTACCTTCAACGGATCCTCGCAGGGGAACGCAATTCGTCAGCGAATAAACTCACCTAATCGACAAAAACCCCGGTTATAATCCTCACAGTCCCTCTTTCTCTCTTTGGGATGATAATACAGACACTCGTCCCCGACAGCACAGAATCCATAAGTTCCATACCACCAACACTCTGGGAACTTTCTCAGGTTATATTCGTGCAGAAATTCACAGTTCTTGCCCATGATACACAGTCCTCGGAGATAGTGCTTGCAGACTGTGTTCACTTTTTCACGTTCACGAGGATGGGAAGGCGGTGGTGGTGGTGGTACAAAGTTGGTAGATGAGGGGGATGTATGACGGAGGGGACAACGGGCTGGACCGAGGGGGCAGCCGTCGGAGGTGAGGTTGTCACGACATATTTGGTAGTCTAATCAAGAAGGATGGAGGGAGAGAGAAAGAAGGAAGGAAGAGAAAGATATAGTTAGTCACATGATTTAAAGTTTAGTACAAGGCACTCTCTGATCATGTCGAGATGAGAGATAGAAATTGCCAAAAAGAAAAGCCGTTTCTTGCTGACGGCGTTTCCTCTTCTCTAGCTCTAATCACTCGCCCTTCGCTCGCACTCACCTGCATCAAGTTTCCAACCCTTCTCTTTTTTCAAGAAGGTTTCCACATCCAATTCGACTTGATGGAAGTCGGGACGAACAAAGTCGTCCACCCAATCTTGGGCTACTTCAGCCGTCATAGCAAGAAATTTTGTCTCGATTCCTTTCAATGCGTTTTTAGGTTTGAGGAAGACTGCTACTGTGGTTTCTATTGTATCCAAGGTAATGGTCTTGTCCTTGAGGGCTCTCTTAATCTGATCGGTATCAGTATGATTCAGGCAAATGAATTGCACCACGGAGAACAGAAGAAGTGCCAATGACAGAAAGGGAGGGCCCAGGTAGTTGTTCCCGCTTGGTATGATCGTCTCGATAAAAGGGGATTCATAAATTGTGCTTGGAGACAGTGGATGTAGCAATGACACGCCAGAGGAAGAGGTTGATGGATGCGAGAGTACCGTGGAGTAGTTCATCGTCTCGACTTCAAGATCCTGCCGACGGTGACCCATATTGTATTCATTCTTGGTCCGAACCAGATTGGTAAGACTCGTCAGGATCTTCAGAATCACGACGGAAACCACCACCCCCCCCCCCCGCGGGCCTCTTTCTCTTTCCCCTTTACCCCTTCTCCTTGGGGGGTTCCGGAACCGATAATGACAAATTGTCAATCCCACCTTTTAGGTAATTATTATTTTGGTTCACTTCCGAATACCGAGACTTCGAAAGGAGATCTTAGAACGGCGTGTCAGAGTCGGGACGCGTGCCGGTCCGACTGTTGGTATTCGATGCCATTCGAGCATCAGACAGCAATACATATCCCGTTTGAGGACTTGAAAACGCGACGAACGTCATCAAGATACCATGAGAGATAGAGGGCAAAAAAGGTAATCTCTCCACTGGTGGGACATATATATAGTTCACTGCAAGACAGGCCGTCCGCGGGGCTCACTGTTTCGAATACCGGACAAAGCAATCGAAGAGGAAGCGATAAAGAGGTGATAAGGGGAATCGGTCATAGATATCGAGCAAATTAGGGATATATAGAAGGAGTCTGTTCTATCCTCTCTTTGGACAGAACATAATGGAAACTGGTGGCGCTTTGAAAGGTGAGTGCGGAACATCCCTTCCTATATCCACTTCCTGCCAAGATATCCGAAATAAAGGAACTATTGATCTGACTGAACTCTCTTCTTTCTCTCTCTGATTTCCGTTCCGAATCTTCTCCATACTCGCATTCGATTAATTTTACATTCGCATATCTGTCATTTCTACTACAACGCTAAACTTCACAGGTGCGGATGTCGGAGTCGAAGGAGGAGTAGAAGTAGGAGGCGACAGTGGGTTCGCATCATCAGTGGTGGCCTGGGTCATCGTTGTGCTCTGGACTTTCGTCTGGTCGATTTGTTTGCTTGGGTTGTATACAGCGTGGGTGTAAGCTGGGTGTGGAACCCCCTTCTCTTCCCATTCCCCCCCCCCCCCCCTTTCGCTGGTGAAACGTTCGCTCTGATGATGCTGATCAAGGTGTGCGCGGTCCTCTCCTCGACCTCTGTCCACTTTTTCACCTCTGTATCCTTTTTTACCACTTTGTCGTACCATAATAATACCCCCTCCCACATAACTACCTTTAAACAGGCGCAAACGTTTCTTCCACCGCTCTACCCGGTTCCCTGTTCTCGCCTCTGCGCCTTCCTCCACCTCGACCCCCGGCGTGACCATCATCCGCCCTCTCAGAGGCCTGGATCCCAATTTATATTACAATCTCGAATCGACCCTCTGTCTAGACTACCCACGCGATCGATTCGAGGTCTTGTTTACCGTTCAGAGAGAGGATGATCAGGCTGTCGAGGTGGTGAAGATGTTGTTGAGCAAATATCAGGATATCGATGCGAGAGTGGTCGTGAGTGAGTATTTGTACCTGCGTTGGAGTTGGTTTCTCCATTTCCAGTGTTACGTTATGCAAATGGAGAGATGGGTTGGGTTTTCAATCAATACTGATGGTTGTCTGCGATTCGCTATACCGTAGGCAAGGAAGAACTCGGCGTCAATCCCAAAATCAATAACCTCTCCCGACCGTTTTCTGAGGCAAAACACGACATTCTCTGGGTCTTGGATGCGACTGTCTCTGTTACGCCGTCCATGCTAGCCCGATCCGTCGAGGCCCTGGTCTCGTCCCCTCCCTCGTTCAGCTCCGGACCCGTCGTCACTCATTCTCAAGCGCACGATTCCCTTTTAGATAACCAGGAAGCGGTCGCGGATAGCGGCGCTCGGACAGGAGGAACGAGTGTTGGCCTGGTACACCATCTTCCTTTTGCTTGGGTCCCCGAGAAGAGCTTCGGGTCCAGGTTGGAGCAGGCTTACCTCAACTCGACGCATGCGAAGATGTATCTCGCAATCGTGAGTTCTGAGCACTAGTTCCGGAACGCCCGAGAAATCCCCATCAAGCAGAGAGACCTTTCCCTGTGCAGCAAGAAGTTAATCAATTAACCAATTTCTTAAAAAATTTCTTCTAGAATGCCACCGGAATCGACTCCTGTGTTGTTGGCAAGTCGAACCTATACCGACGATCCGATATTTCCCGTCTACAAACACCTTCTCCAATTCTGGCCAAACTTCCCAACCCACCGACTGGTCTTGCTGCGTTTTCGCCATACCTGCCGGAAGACAACATGATCGCCTCTGCCATTTGGCATCAACTTAAACTCTCACATCGGATGACGAGCGATCTTGCGCTCGACTGCCTGGGACCGATCGGAATCAAAGGCTACATCGCCAGGAGGGTCCGATGGATTCGAGTGAGAAGACCGATGGTCTTGTCCGCGACCTTGCTTGAACCATTCACCGAGTCGCTCTTACTTGGGGCATTGATGAGTTGGGCGATTCAGCGTCTGTTCAGCTGGAATTGGATATTCTTCTTTGTCCTCCATCAAGCGATATGGCTCGCAGTCGATCTCTCCGTCGTGAAAGCCCTTCGCGGGGAGGCTCTGGTAGGGGAGGAACTCAGAGAGTTCGTCGTAGCATGGTCTGTAAGGGAATTCCTTACTCTACCCATCTGGATCTGGGCCATGTTTGGTACCTCGGTCGTCTGGAGAGGCGTCACGTACAGGATCAAAAGCACGGGTGAAGCGATAAAAATATCAGACGACAAGTCATGACGAGATAGAATACTATATAGGGTCGTATGCGCATTGTCTTATCAACCGTCCTCCGTCCGGAATCCTCGTCGTAGGAATTCCATGACTGAAAGCGAAAATGATTGAAAATGGGGAATTGCGAACAGCGGACCATTTTTCTTTCCTTCCTTAGGGACGCTTGTAACGCGAAACTGGAACATGTCCAGAGCCAACAATGGACATCTCGCGCCATCCTCAGGCTATTGGAAGGAAAAGGGCCGCTATTTGGTAAAGGGTGATCCGCGGAAGGCGAGTTTCTTAAACTGTGGATGTTGCGAATTGCGCCCGACTCGCCACCCACCCGTCAATACCAATCTCCGGGGCGCCCGAACCAAAGAATAATTGTCAAATCATATCAGTTAAATCCAACGAGTTGTACAAAAGTGAGCGTGTGCGAGTAGAAGTCTTGTGGCCTTGTCCCTGCACTCGCTGGACATCTTGCATCGTCGTGAGGCAAAATCAAATCTCATCGAACGCAACATAATCGTGTTATCGCCCAACTACGGAAAGTAGAGTTAGAAATCATATGGGAAACCAAAAGAGAGAGATCGAAGATCGAACGAAAACGAAGGTGAAGAATGGGAAATCCTAAAAGGTGTTGTTACGCAACAAAGGAACACACCGGGACACCCAGCAGAAAGAAAAAGACAAAAAAACCAAGAGTTCAGGGCCGTGACGATTCTGGTTTACTTCTTGGCGACGGTCTTCTTGACAGCGGCAGGCTTCTTCGCGACAGCCTTCTTAGCAGCAGCAGGCTTAGCGGCAGCGGACTTGGCTGTAAAGACAATAAGTAAAGATATAGGATCAATTAACGGGACATAGAGAAGCTGAGACAAGAGTTTTCCACTCACCACCAAGGGGCTTCTTCGCTACGGTCTTCTTAGCGGCGGGCTTCTTGGTAGCGGCGGCGGCGGTGGTGGTCTTCTTGGCAGCAGGCTTGGCAGCGGCGGTCTTCTGCGGTACGTAAAAAGTAAAGCGGAGGTCAGCGTCAGAGACAGATGATGACAAGGTGATGATCAGGAAAGGAGAAAATACGCACCTTGGCAGCAGGCTTCTTGGCGGCGGCCTTCTTGACGACAGGCTTGTTCTCCTTGTTGGCGGTGGAGGCCTTCTTCACCGGGGCCTTAACCTGGAAAGAGAGAGGATTGAGAGAGATTCGGTTAGCACGGAGATTCCGAAAGATGAAGGTGGTTGGAGGTGTAGCTACTTACAACCTTGGCGAGCTTGATTCGACCACCGGAACCCTTGGGGAGCTCGAAAGCCTTAGTCTCGGCACCTCGGGCGATGGCCTTGGAGAGATGGTTGACATTGGAGGCAGAGCTCATGTCAAGCTTGTACTTCTCGGCGAGGTACCTGGAGGAAGCAGCAAAGAGCGCGAGAAATAACAACACGAAAGAATGGTCAGCCTCTGGGCGGATGTTGCCTATATAGGATAGGTGGTGAGAAGGGGTGATGGAACTCACTTCTTGATCTGCTGCCTTGAAACACCGTGTCGGGTGTCCTCCTTGTGAGCCTGGACAGCCTCCTGTTCACGATTGATGCAGTGAGCATTTTCATCGGAAATCAGCGAGCGCGATAGATGTGAAGGATAGGGAGAAAGTCGAGAATGAGGCGCGAGACGAGGGGTGGTAAGGAAGAAGTTGCGAGAAGGGCAAAATGGAAGACGCGATAGTCAGTAAAGATGGACACATGCTGGATGGGCAACCGAGCAGATGTTTGAAAGGAATATGAAAGGACATTCGGGGAGAGATGGGCGAAAGGATCGTCGGAAATAATGCCCGAAAGCGGCAATTTCTGTTCCGACCCTCGTAGTTTCACTGCAATCCTTTGTGGATGGTCCCAACTGCATACCTAAAGATAGCTAGGATGAACCTCGTCGTGTCACAATCATCTCTACCTTAAGAATCGAATGATAAAAGAAATGAATGAGTGAATGAATGCCGTCGACACCATCCCACCGAATTCCAGAATTCGCGGAATGGCGGCGTTATTTTTTCCCCAGACGCGCGAAAATCCGATGCACAGCTAATCTCGGGCGGATGATGTGCTGGCATCGTCGAAGGCCTCGAGGTAAATCTGTGTAAAGGACCAACCACTACTGGCGGGGATGGTGAAAAGCAAGGCCCAAAAAGAAGTGATGATAACAGAAATGAAGCCACGGAACGAAAAGGAAAAAAAGGCAGAAACGAATATTGAAAAAAACACGCGCGTTCCCGAGATGGCCCTTCGCCCCGCTGATGGTCCGAGGTCAGCTGACCAGGGCAGTGATGGCGAAATTCATGTAGCAAAGTAGGCCAAGTCATCACCGAGAGGTCGACGGCCGTACAATATAAGCTGGAGACCATATCCGCAAATCTCAGGTCTGCCGGACACGCGATCCCGACCCAAATCAAAATACAAGAAAAGGAGTTTAGGAAAGGAAATAGGCGCCGGAGGAAGGCAGAACACGACGACCGGTGACGAGCCAAAAGGGGAAACGAATGTGATACGACGACCGAGAGTAGGATAAAGCTAAGCCTGGAGGTGGAAGAGTACTCACAGTGATCATCTGCAGGAAAGAAGGGTGAGCGGCGACCTTCTTGGGGGCCGCGGCCTTCTTGGTAGTGGAAGTGGAAGTAGTAGGAGCCATTGTGTAGGTTGGTTTGAGCGTTGTTGTTAGTAGGTTGTGTTGAATAAGTGAGTGAGTGATTGAGGATGAGTTGAGAACCTTTAAAATAAGAGGTATAGACGAAGTTGATTTGACTTAATGGTGATGGTGATCGGTCGGTCAAGAAATATGGTCGGGGGGGTCTTGGAACGGGACTGGTCCACTTGGGGGTTTAAAGGAAACCCATCGCGACGACGAGAATGGGGGCAGCCAAGGGGAGTCGGAGAGAAGGGGAAGGGACCGGGGCGCAAGAGGGGGGGAGGAGCAGGAGAAGAGCCCCGAGGAGGGCGGCCAAAACAAACATAGGAATTGTCGCGCGGCATTGTTTTTTGTTTTGATTACCCTTGGTGGGGCGCACGCGGGGTCGGCGTGAGAGGAGAGGAAGATAGGTGAGTCACGTGATATGATACGAAGTGAACACCCGCCATCATTCGTCGTCGGTCAGTTCGTCGTCCGCAAGCCTCGTCCCCATCTCGGACGAAAAGGAAGGAAGGGGGGAAGGGAGTCCCACTGTGAGAGTTACCATCAACGGAAGGCAATCCGCTGATCATGTACGCTTCTCATGCACAGCTGGATGGAACATCATTTGTGTCAGCATGTTGACCATCCTAAGTAAGTACAATCCTCTCATACCGTCGGAAATGGCTTCACCTGAAAATCTGGTCACGAGTCATTGAATCCCCTGAGGGTTTTTCCCGTTCCCACGCCGAGGAACCAGTGTCACGAATTCGTCCAAGCCGGTGTCGAAATAAGAAGAATCTGGAGCGTGAAAATGTCACAAGAGCTTTAGCAATCCATGATACATATTTAGTGATGATCGCTGCGTTCGAGTCACAAGGTCATGTCGGTGGATCGAAATCGTCGTGTGCCATTCCAGGTGCCTGGCAAACCGATTATTTGATATGGTTTGTTAAACATGCCCAGTTGTCTTTCCAGGCTGTAACCCTTGCACCGATTCCTGTCATAGCTCTCCAAATCTTACGACCGATTGATTTCACGATGAAACATGAATACGACGACTCTTCCGTATTCATGAGCGGAGCTGCATGTATCCACCGGCAAAGCTTACTCCACTATCAAGATATGAGACTGCTCAGCGATAAGTCTATAACACTACAAGAGACACTCCAACAGATTCAGTAGAATCTAGAAACATCCATCATTCACTCGATATTGCGAGTCGCGCAAATTTGGTGCTTTGCACGTCGTGCAATCCCAGGGTACCTCATAATGAGAATCTTGCAACGACAACGCTGCCAATGTCTGACATCGCGATAACTCTATTTGCTTGAGAGACCTTTTCAAAAGTTAGGGGACCGGACAAGTACGTCAGAATCTCATCTGCATATCCTCGAACTCTACGCCAAAATCCATCGACGTTATTCCTCATCCCCCAAGTCCGATAGGATCACGAAAGCTTCCCTCAAAACCATCTGCCCGAGCTCATTGGACACGACTCGGTCGCATTTCGCCACCGGGGATCGCGAGTTATCTGCTTCCGTGGTTTATCAAGTTAATACTCTCTTCCGCGGATTAGAATTATCTACGTTGGGCGAAAGAGAATCCCGAAGCGAGCGAAGATAGAGCCAAGATCACTCGGGGCTGATCAAGTGATCCTGAAGGAGCGGGGAAATCATATGATCACTGATCAAGGAGGGGGCGGGGCTGGGGATTATCGGCATTATCGTCAGACACAGGTCACACGATCAGGCACGCGCGAACCGATTGATCTTTCGTTCGACTCAAGGCCACCCAGGTACTGATTCTTCGACTTCGACAGGGACCTATGCCCGCTTTTGATTAAGGTGAAAACGTATTACTGATGGATACGTCTGCAGCAAGTGAAGGCATTTTTATTCAAATCATGATGTATGGCATTCTAATCAAAGATCGACGAGATTATGGACATGACGAGAAACACCGAAGAGGGAATGACCATCAGTATCGTCGTGCGATTGAATTGGAATCCCTCATGCAATGTACTTGTCCAAAATTTCCTTATGCTTAGTGATTGCTGCGTTATCCCTGTGTTGCCAAAATAACGAGCGAGTTTGACAGAGTCGAAAGTGAAACAGATTAGCATTGAGGTCAGGAAATGATATGCTGAATGATGGAAACGATGACGATCAATATCCCGTCATGGACATACGAACGCCCAGGTTCCATATTGCCGAAATCCCGCGGATTGCGGAGGGAAATTCAACATGCACGCGGTGCGGTATTTAAAAGAAGTGTCGCTGCGCCTAATCCCGCAAATCCCGCGCAGGATCACTGATCTGATCAGGAGTGATCGTGTCGTTGTTTTACGCCACCGGATCCGCTCATGGAATAAAAATGCCGTAAAAGGAGCCAACCAGACGCGCTTTTCAAAACAAAGTAGGAGGGCGCAGCAAACTGGTTGGAGTATATAGTCGCGCCCTCCATCTTTGTACCTGCTTGGGCCCGTCCACCGAATTTGCATTTCCCTTAGCATCTCTGCTACCACAACCAATCCACCTCCCCGTCTTCCTCTGAGTGATTTCAAACGACAACTCATCTTCACAATGGCCCGAACTAAGCAAACCGCCCGAAAGTCTACCGGAGGCAAGGCCCCGCGAAAGCAGTTGGCCACCAAGGCTGCCCGAAAGTCCGCTGTCGGTGCCTCCGGTGCCGCTGGTGGTGTCAAGAAGCCTCACCGATACAGGCCCGGTACCGTCGCTCTCAGAGAGATCCGAAAGTACCAGAAGGTGAGAAACATACTTGATCTTCTTTACTCACCAACATCGTCGTCGTACGTCGTACTAATCTGATAATTTGCCTTCATCCTCCTTAGTCCACTGAGCTCCTCATCCGACGACTCCCTTTCCAGCGACTCGTCCGAGAGATCGCTCAGGACTTCAAGACTGATCTCCGATTCCAGTCTTCCGCTGTCCTCGCCCTCCAGGAGGCTTCTGAGGTGAGCCTATATCCCATTTTCACAAAAGCTCTCTGAACCTTTCGCTGATCATCTCTCCATATCCTTGCGCTCAATCTCACCAGGCTTACCTCGTCTCTCTCTTCGAGGACACCAACCTTGCCGCCATCCACGCCAAGCGAGTCACTATCCAGCCCAAGGACCTCCAGCTCGCTCGACGACTCCGAGGTGAGCGAGCCTAAGCGCGTGCTCTCACCCTTGAAGCCCCCCCCCCCTTTCTCTGCATGATTCTTCTATCATGACACTTCCCTAGCCACTTGCTTGCTTTGCTCGTGCTTGGAGATTTCTTTCGTTTTCGCTTGGTATGTTTTTTTAGTAGTTTGCAAGATTTAAGTGCTCTCGTAGCAGTTAAAGATCTCAACAGTAAGACAGTGAATATGAGATGCGTGCCGTATTCCCAATATCCGTTCAGATTTTTTGTTTTGACGCTACACCTTGACCAAACTATGGCTGGCCCCATATTCTGGCAGTTATAGTTGCACACTGTGGGTGGGCGATTCGAGATTGAGGTTGTCGACACTTCCAAAAAGTCCGTCGTTTGGAATGGTCTGTTCATCGTGCGAAAAGAATATGCAACGTTTCTATGCAAACTTCATTGATCATAATTTTATCTGCAGCTTTATAACTGTACAAAGCCTACGAATTTTCGTCCTCATCACTTATTGCTTGCCGTTGTAAGCGGCGGAATGGATGCTAACGGCTCGTCCTGAAGGGTCTGATCCGACACCCCACGACTGTTTCGGGATCCATCGGACCGCAGTCTTAGCGGCCGACTCGGACGGGAAGTACTTTTCGAACAATTCTCGGATCATGTAAGCCTCCTTGGTATCGGGGGTATCCAAGGACCATCGTTCGGCTCGCTTGGCGAACTTGTCATCCGAGACGACCTTTTCGGCGTGGTCCTTGATACCGTCGATCCAAGAGTAACCGACACCGTCGGAGAACTGCTCCTTCTGCCTCCACAAGATGGAGTCGGGGAGGTATGCCTTGCCTTCAGGAGCGCAATCAAACGCCTTTCGCAAGATGTACTTCTCCATTCGGGGTCGTCCTTCCTCGTCGACCTGTTCAACACCGCCCTTGGTGAACATCTTGGTTTTAGGGTCAATGTTCATGGCGACCTCCAAGAACTTCTTGTCCAAGAATGGGACACGGGCTTCGAGACCCCAAGCCATGGTGGACTTGTTCGCTCGGAGACAGTCTGCAGTGTGCAAGTTCTTGACTCGCTTGACACACTCTTCGTGGAACTCCTTCGGGGAAGGTGCGGCATGGAAGTAGAGGTAACCACCGAGAATCTCGTCGGAACCTTCACCAGAGAGAACCATCTTGACACCCATGGCCTTGATCTTTCTCGAGAGCAAGTACATTGGGGTGGAAGCTCGAACGGTAGTGACGTCGTATGTCTCGAGGTGGTAGATGACCTCCTCGATCGCATCGAGACCTTCCTCGACTGTGAATGTGTACTCGTGGTGGACCGTACCCAAGAAGTCGGCTGCTTTGCGGGCGGCGATCAAATCGGGGGCTCCCGGAAGACCGATGGCGAAAGAATGCAATTCAGGCCAAGAGACGAGGGCGGTATCGGCGCCGTGTTCGGAACCAGAGCCGTTCGCCCGCCTTTCCTCATGCGCCCTCTGTCTCTCCGCCGCGAGCTTTTCCGTCTTTCTTGCCGCGATCGAGGCGATCAAGGATGAATCAAGACCACCACTGAGCAAGACACCGTAAGGGACCTCTGACATCAATCGCTTTTCGACGGCCATCTCGAGTGTCTCTCGGATAAGGGCGTAGTCAACCGGGTTGGAGGGGATAGAGCCCTCAGCTCCGGAATCACCCTCCCACCAGGTCGGCTTGAAGTATCTGGTCGTCTCGCCCGTCTTGGAGTCGTAGAAGTGTCCAGGGGGGAAAGATCGAACGTTGTCACATTCGTCCGAGATCGCCTTGAGCTCGGACGCAAAGTAGAGTTGCTCCGGTCGAGACGAGTGGAAGCCTTGGTACAGAGTGGTGATACCGATGGGGTCTCGCGCAACGACGATTCGAGAAGGTGTCGTGGTGGTGTCCAGAAGGATGAAGGAGAACATGCCGTCGAGCATGTTGCAGAGATCGGTGCCGTGCTCCTTGTAGAGGGGGAGAATGACCTCGCAGTCGGAGTGGGTCTTGAAGACGGTGTCCTTGTCCTTCAAGGATGCTCGGAGTGCCAAGTGGTTGTAGATCTCACCGTTGACGGCGAGGGCGAGCTTGCCGTCGTCGGAGACGAGCGGCTGGGCGCCGGTGTCTAAAGGAAGGAATAGAATAGGGCAAGAGATATAGATTTTAATGGAAGAGGATTGGAGGACAATAGTAGTGGGGGATGGGTGCAATAGGATCGATCAGCCACTCTTGTCGTTGTCCGCACAGTTCTGCCAGCAATCACCACAGCCCAAGGAGGCGGCTACGGTAGATAGAACAAGGTCACTCACCGACACCGACAATCGCCAATCGCTCGTGAACCAAGATAGTGTCCTTTCCAACAAAGGTTCCACTCCAATCCGGGCCTCTATGCCTCTGCTTCTTGGACATGGCGACACATTTCGATCGGAGAGCGGTGACAGATGCCTCTGAGGCGGTCTCCGTGTTGAAGTTGTAGCAGGCAAAGATACCGCACATGATGGGACTTGGCGTGAGAGGTTCGACGAGGGTTGGGTGGTGTACGGATATAGATGAAGGGTTATATGTATGGCAGGAACAGAAGGTGTGCGATGTCTGTTTTAGACTAGACTAGAATTGTGGGATGTGATAGGTTGCTGATTCTCTTTAGCGTGGAGTCAAGGATGGGGATGTAACAAGACGAGTTTTACGTTCAATTGTATGACTGTCAAGAATAACTATGCAGCGAAGGGGGGGGCAAGTACCAAATGCAATGGGTGATACGAATATGGCGATGAATGGTCTGTTACCGAAGTCTATCCCTCTTACCATCGATCGTTGCCCTTTTCCCTCCTATCCCATATCCCTTACTCCAGCTCCCGTCGCCCCAACGGTCACTAGCCGATCAACCACCACTCTACCTTGGTTGACAAAATCTCTGAGTCAACGTTGCATTTCTCCATTGGCCCCCCCCCCCCCCCCCCCCCCCCCCCCCCCCCCCCCCCCCCCCCCCCCCCCCTCCCCTCCTCTCCCCCCCCCCCCCCGCCCCGCCCCCGGCGC
>JANGFI010001800.1:822-32533 GCA_025758705.1 Goffeauzyma gilvescens | reverse complement strand
CCCATCCCCCCATCCCCTCTCTCCCCTCCCCTTCTTTGCTTGGATCAGCGGGCGCCCTACCGAATGGCAGCGCGGTCCCTGACCCAGTCTCAGAAGTCCAGTCGTCGTCACTAAACGCGTAATCAACCAAAGAACGGTAACCAAAAAGACAATGAATGAATGCATGGAGACAGCATCAATCCTGAGCAAAGAACGAAGTACTGTAGACGATGAACACAAGAGCATAGACAATCAATTGAATAAACACCAGACAGGACAGACCCATTTTTGCCAAAGGGATTCGGTCAGATTCAGTCCTTTCCGCTTGCAAAGCAGGCAGAAAGATATAGGAGGGAGAAAGAAAGAAGCATGAGAAAACAGCCTGGAAAGAAAATCGTGGACTTCTTATTATTCCCACACAGTCCAAGGGGTTGGCTTGGTTTGCCACTTTTCGTTTCGTTTCGTTTTCGTTTCGTTTCGGCCTGTGTCTCGCCATTTCCGGATCAGGGTTGTATGCTATTGTCCAGAAATGGAGAGATTCGACTCAGGTATGATTCAATAGGCGCATCAAAGCGGTAGGCCTCCTTAGTGGTAGACGCGGGGAGGCGAAGTGGCCGTACGACCGAGGACAATGACTCCCCTTCCCACAGCACCAACAACGATCGAGGAGAGAACGTGGAAGTAGTTGGCAGGTGTGGTCGGGTACACGCAGTCGAACGATTGGGTGTACTCCCTCTCCTTGTTTCTTTTCAGTTTGCAGATCTCTTGTCCCTCCCTTCTTTTCATTTTCCTTTGGCTTCTTCTCTTCTTCTCTTCTCCTCTCTTCTCCAGTGAAGTGAAGTGAGGTGACGTGGAGTGGAGTGGAGTGATGTAATGTCGAGTGACGGCGGATCCGAAGTATTTTGATCCTGATGGGTGATTGTTATTCGCATGGCATGGCATGGGTCATGACAGATATATGGGTATGGGTATGGGTATGCGTATGGGTATGCGTATCATCAGTACTGACAAATACTACACGTAGACACGTAGCATATTCCATTTGGTCGAAAGAAAAACAACAAATCACTCTCTTCTCTTCCTCTCTTCCTCCCTCCGCTGCCACTGCCGTGCCCGCTGCCGCTCAAACACACACACACACACACCTGGCCTTCATTCACTCATCCTCTTCGCCCGCCACCGCCACCACCACGTCGGCCCCACGGACCACCACCCCTTCCTCCATTATCCATCTCCGACCCTCTTCCACCGGCACCGGCACCCATCTGCACAAGCATATCCTGTTGACTCGGCAGCGGACCTCCACTCTTACGTGCTGCTCCCTGAAGAGGCCTATCACCGCCACCGCCACCGCCACCGTAGCCGTATGACTGCGGTGGTGGTGTGGGCTGATGACCACCACCACCGTATGAGCTCGATTGACTGCCGTACGAGGGGAGGGGTTGTGGCTGTTGTTGTTGTTGTTGCCGATGTTGCTGCCGCTGAGGATGTATTTGATATGGCGGCTGATGGTGCTGCTGTTGAGAGTTCTGATTCTGTTGATTTGGTGGACGTTGTTGTTGTTGCTGCCATGGCTGAGTCTGAGATTGAGATTGAGATTGAGATTGGTGTCCAGATGGAGGCATGAAGGAAGCGTATTGCGATCTTTGATCCTGGCTCGTACGACCCGGCATCGTCATTGGGTTCGGCATCCCCGCTTGTGGTGGAAGTCCAGGGAGAGAGAAATCGGATCCTTGGTGTGGACGTTGCCGCTGGTTTTGAGCATAATCGGTCTGCCGGAGTCCGAAGTCCTGCTGGTCTGGAGTTGCGGAGGACGGTTGGGGGGCTTGAGCGGTGGCGCCATTGCCAAGACCGGGAAGAGGCATGTCTTGGTCTGGGTGTGGGACGAGGGTCCGCAGGAACGGGAAGGAGGAAGAGGAAGAGGAAGAAGAAAAAGTTAGCATAAATCAGGTTGGGCGGTCTTCCCACTCGCATCATATCAAGCCCAAACAGAACGTCCCACTCACCATCATCATCGTCCACTCTTTGAGGCTTATTCGTTCCCAACTTCTGACTCTGTTCGTCCCCAACGTGCCATCTATCATTCTCCTGGCCTCCACTCGGTCTAGATCGACACCAAAACCTTGTTGAGAAATCTTTACTAGCCGATGCAAGAACGTAACCTGTCGGATGATAATCGAGTGCCCAAACGACTTGGTCGTGCGCATATGCGACGTTGCTTGTTGGTTTGGAAGGTTCTGCAGAGTCTAGCGACCAGTGGAGGATAGATCCATCCATACCGCCTGAAGAGAGAAGGTTATTTTGGATCGGGTGCCAGGCAAGGGAAGTCACTTCTTTCGAATGACCTTTTAATGGCTCGAGTTCTTGGAATGTTCGGATATCGAAAAGTCGGACTAATCCATCGCCTCCAGCTGTAGCCACGAGATGCCCATTTGGACTCCATTTGCAAGCGTTCACGACGGATCGATGAGAATGAAGCGTTGATAGATCTTTCCCTGATCTTGGATCCCAGAATTTGACAAGAAGATCTTTACTCCCACTAACGATGAGACCTTTACTCGGATGCCAGTCAACACACCTCACATCCCATCCGTGACCATTCAACACTTTCTCTTCGACACCTTCACCAAAGTTCCAGATCTTTACTACACCGTCGTCTCCTCCCGTCGCGAACTTCTCATCGTTCGGGCTAAATGTGACAGCTCGACAGGCTTCGCGATGGGCTTGAAAAGTCGTAAGATTATTGATCGTCGGTGTAAAGTACTTGAGAGCACCAGATTGGTCAGCGGAGATAAAGTACTGTCCGGAGTGTGTGTATGAGAGAGTCCGGATAGGATGATCGTGTGCCTGCTTGATGGATTCGAAATTGAAAGTCGTTGCATTCCATAGAGTGAATTGTCCGACTTGATTACCGGTAATACACCATCGACCTTCGGGACTCCATTTGGCCACACTGATAGGTGAGCGCTCTTTGTTCATTGATGAATGGATGAAGACGTCACAGACAGAGCTAGACGGGTTCAAAGGATACGCTATGGGTGGTAACAAGTTCGCCATATTAGACGGTGACGGGTGAAGAATCGGTGTCAATGGCATCCCCGCTCGCAATTTGTCCAAAGTTCGTAATCTTCCCACTTCCGCTTTGTAGTCGACCGTTCTCCTTGGCTTCAAAAGTTTAGGCGCCCTCCCTGCGAAGTCAACACCTCCATTCCATTGCTCGGCGGCTTTTAAGGCGATCTCATATTGCTCAAGCTTGTTCGCTTCGTCTGGAGGAGGGTGCGTCGGTTCTAGGTATCGAGTAGGTTTCCAGCCGTCGACTGGGCGTCGAGCAGGACGAATTCGGTTGAGATCGGTGGGAATTAGACGTGGTCTTGTAATTGAAGATTGAGTTTGGAACTCAGTATCGGGATCATTGTCGTGATCCTTGTTTTTTCTGCCCAAATTTGTCTCAACATCGTCTTGTTGCCATGCAGAGTGGTCGCCTTCAACATCGTCAACACCTTCATTATTTTCGGAATGTTGCAATTTCCGACGTTTCTGACGATCAAATTCATCACTATCCATGTCTCTCTCCAAAATCTGGGCACCATTCAGCTCCACGTTTGATTCCTCGGCCGCGTGGTGCGATGGCCAGTCCCCAGGCGACCGGAGGTTCTGAAGAGTTGTCTCCACCATGGTGTATTCGTGGGGGTGTAAGGGTCTGCGCACAGATGAAGCTGTCGGAGAATTCAGAGTACCTGGCGAGGTGACCACTTGAGAGTGAACGGGAGATGAGAAGGGGAGAAGATCGTATTCAATGAATGTGGAAAGGAATGATGTATATCAAGCAACGTTATAAAACTACACTTCCCACCAGTTGGAAGCCTCCTGGCCGCCTTTCGCGTCATTCCATTTTCCCTAACCCCACAGGACTCGACAGCTAACAGCCAACACCAACCTCCCCGGGTGGGGGGGGAGGAGGGGTCACGTGCGAGGCCCGCGTAGACACTGAATCCATGGGCATTCACATACGCACCAGAGAAGTCCGAGTCAAACTTGGGAACTGTGGGAATGGAATTTGAGTTGGAATGGGATCGACTGGATTGAGAATAATGCTTTGATTTGATTTGCTTGGCTTGGATGTGAATTACAACTGTTTGCTATGATGAAAATGCGCTTGTGTGCTTGTCCTTGGAGGATAACTACCTGGTTACAACGATGGGGAGAGAAGAAAAAGAGAGAAAGATGACGAGGTAGAAGAAGAAGAGCAGGAAAGAATGAAATGAGAAGAGAATACAACGACGTAAACTATTGGATGGCGAAAAGCCGATTATAAAGGAATGGGGATTCATTTTCCGAAATAGAACAACTTGAGACGCTCGTCTGGTTTCTTGGAATCTCGTCCGAGTGCAAGTGCCGCGACGGGCAACTCGTACATCTTTGTTCCCGCCCTCTCGAGAGTTTCATAACTCCACTCTCTTCGAGGAGGTTCGACTGGCGAAGCGTGTATGAAGGACTGTTCGAATGGGGTCGAGGATTGGGAGTGCTCATCAGCGTCACAGGACGGTGATCGCAGAGTAGTAAATGTGATGGAGACGGAGTCGTTCGGCTGTTTGACCAGCATGTCGTTGATCGACACAGCTGTCGACGGTAAGCTGTACTTGCTGACGGGTGAGAAACCAGATTTTCGCGAAGCTTTGATCGTTGTTCTGCGTTTGATATGCACGTCGTCTCCCTCGAAAAGCGAGTTGTTCGAACCGTCGCTTCCACCGAAGTGACTTCGCGCGCTGTCTCGCGAGCTACTGCGGGTCATTGGCGTCGAGAGATGAGCCTGCTTCGCCGACTGAGTCGGAGTTCCATGGAGTTCTCCGTCGTGCGAGGAAGGAGTTCCCAAGTTGAGCAGGTCGGTGTCCTCACGACGTCGAGGGAATCGATGATGGAATTCAGAGATAGATGAAGCAGCCGGAGGTCGAGGACGAGCGTGGCTGGCAGGGCCAACGTCTTCGAACCCGTGCCTGACTGGATGTGTCGCCGCGAATGATTCTCTACGTCTCCTACTCGGTTCCACCTCGATAACCGGCTCCAAATGAGGACCAATTCGACGGGACATGTGGATGTCAGAGCTGGAAGAGATTCGGTGGAAACTCAGGCCATATTCGGAAAAGAGAGGTGCAGTTGCAATGGAGTCGACGGAGGAGAGAGCATCAGACTTGGATGGACTTGTGAACGATCCTCGCGAACGCGGAACACAGGAAGGGGATGTTGGATTTGATGTGGTAGCAGTGAGAGGGGTGAGGCCTCGGAAGGTGTGGTGGCGACCATGAACGTGACCGGCATTGGAACAGGTGCTGTCGTCGCTAAACGTCCTTCCCTCAGAAACGCCCGAGCTCCACATACTGCTAAGACTCTCCGAGCTGGACATGGATGTCGGTTTCACACGCACCGTATACCCAGTGTCGGAGACAGAGGTGGCCGATTGATTGCTTCCCATGCGCTTCATTATCGGGCCGTCGATCATCGATCCCGGTGGACCATTACTCGATGCCTGACTTCGACGCCGTTCACGAGCGAAGAGACCCTCTTCAACACCGGTGACTTGCATGTCGAAATAACCGGCACCAAAATCAAAATTCTCGATGTGTGACGACGCTGCTTGCCCTGGTTGTTGCTCAATCCCAAGTGTTGCGAGGCCATTGTAATGGCTAGACGGGCTAGGATCAGCTTGTGCCAAACTCGCTGTTGAGTTCGAGTTCGAAAGGGAGCGAGTGCCGAAAAACAAAGGTGGCGAAGACGGATTGGGCAAGGAAGCGTTCGTCGGAGCAGCTGCTGCAGCTGAGCTGATCCGTCTTAAATGCGGACGAGAACACGGTTGAGCACTTCTTCTCCTGACTCTATTGGCTTGAATCAAGAGAGCTGTCATTTTCGCTTCGAAGTCTTGAGCTTTCTGTGCATCCAGTCTTGCACAGACTGAAGAACAGTAGAGCTCGTGGTTGTACTCAGGATCTGTTGATAAAGAGGAAGAAATCGGCCGAGTCGGTTGGATAGGAACTGCTCGAGAGTTCTTGGTTCGGTGGACAGTAGCGGCGCGTGTGGCAGCAGCAGCAGCAACGACATCGGCGTTATCGGCAGTAGCAGCAGCAGCAGCAGCAGCTGCGACTGCATCAGCGGCGGCATTAACAGCCGCAAGCTGTTGGAGACGGACCGCGGTCGTACTCCGTTTTAATGCCGGTTTGAGGTTCGCGACTCCTGGTGCCGTCGAGGGATTATGCATTTTCTTAGTCGAGATCCTCGGTGCGATCGGAGAGATGAATTGAGGGATACCATTCGCGTCAACGGGGACGTATGCTCGCTTCTTTACCTTTGGCTTCGGGCCTTGTGTCTCGGTCGTGAGGGCAGGTAACGAATGGTTGACCTGAGACGGCGTCGGGAGTCGCGAAGGGGAGTCGGAGGCGAAGGGAAGATTAATACCCCGCTCGCAATATGTGCAATAGGCTTCAATGTCGAAGCCGTCACCGTTTCCATTATCGTCTTCTTCAGCACTATCTTCCGCGAACGTAGATGAAGTAATGAAGGCCGACGGTTGGATAGTCGAAGGCGTGACAGTGGCTGACGATAGATTGGAGGGGGGGGCGAGGACAGGCGGCTGACCGAAGGAGGTCGCACACGAATCGGTGAGGTCGAAGATGGGCATCTTGATGGGATGTGATGAGGTGTTTGAGAGGGAGAGTTTGAGGTGGTGATGAGGACGAGGATAACGATTCCACGGTGTGTGGCGAGAGTGAGTTAATGGAAGTGGCACTGGAAAAGGGTTGAACAAATAGGGGGGAAATGAGAGGTATAAGCTTGGAGCTCGAGTAAAACATGGAGCGAACACGAACAAACACAACGAACAACAAACCACAAACAACGGTCGAGAAGACCTCGCGGTTTCGTCTCCTTTTCACCGTACCCCCCTTCCCTCCCTTCTTTTTTCCCCGTATATGTACGTTTTTAGGTTTCGCCTTTCGCCTTTGTCGTTGTTATTTTTCCCTGTCCTGCCCTGTACCGCATATGCTGTCCTCCCCCACAGAGTAGCCCACAGCCCCCAACTGACAGGCAAAAAGGAGTGTCCCGCCGAACATGCCACATAACCACCGAACGTACGAATCGAATGGACAAAAGCCTCCCTTTCGACCCCTCCCTACCCCACTCAGGATTCCGTTCCGCAAGTCTCGCAAGGACGGGGCCCCCTGATGAGTTCCTTTCTACCCCGGATTTTACTGTCGATCCCCGTGCACCACATTGTGTGAGACCTCTCCGGGTGGAGAAACGAGAAACGAGAGACGAACGACAAGCAACAACACCTGAAACAAAAACAAAAAAGTCTTACAACAACAAAGGCGAATAACAAGAAGAAAGGGCTACCTGACACGTCAAACGGGTCGTTGGATGCCTCCCTTTCTGCCCTTTCCCTTTTCTGCTCCCTCCCTTTGACGGCACAATTCGCCGACCGCGAATGATCTCCCAGGCGACCACACCGCACGAAGGCGCACGATGTCATACCGCAACCGCAACCGCAACCGCGACGCAGAAACCAAGTGGTAACAAACTGAAAAAGGAGAAGAAGAAGGAGTATAAGTTGGACGGAACAAGATGCTCACCTCTTGATTCTGGTTTGTGTCCAAAAGATGGGATGGATAGATGGACGATTCCTTGGTTCTTTCGTGAATTGGCGTGAGGTGAGGGTTGATTTTTAGATTGGGTGGAATTGACGTGTTTGAGAGTGTCGATGTGTGAAAGAGCTGATGTGAAGTTGTCAGTTGGCTGTAGCGATGTGGGGATGCTGTGTAAGAAGCAGTGAAGTGATGATGATAATAAATCGATAAGACAAGAGAATGCGGGGGCCCCGTCTTTTTATCTTTGTCTCGTTTATCCGTCTATTATATACCCGTCCCCAGTGAAAGGAGAGCCACCGGTATCTTCAGCGGCAGTGGTATGGCAGTGGTAGTGGCAGTGGCTATGGGATGTCTTCGATTCGCAAGGAACTCAGGTGAGGTAATTCGTTCGATATTGGGGTGTATATACGATCGACAGTAGTTGAGTAAGGCCCGGCGGCATCGATATATGTGGGGATGAGCATCGGTTTGTATGTCGGGGGCTCAGATTCAATTTCAGTCAATGTGGGAGGGGTGGCGCGAATAATTCGGGTTTGGGGGAGAGCTGTAGTTTGGATTGAGTTGAGGTGGAAATACAGATAGACAAGATACGGTCGGGCCTCCCACGTACACGCACGCGCACAGGCTCGCTCGCTCGCTCGCTCGCTTTGTTTTCTTGTCAGACTATATACCCATCGTTCGGTTTTCGAGTCCTCGCTTCGGTGTGGTCTTGTCGATCTCACCAGAATTGAATGGGGACGTAAATCCCAGGACTGAGTGTTTCTACGACGCACATGCAATCACACGCAATTGGAGACGGATGGAACGAATTGATTCTTACTTCGGACTGTCGGTCTCACTTGGGATGGAACCGAGAGATTAATCGAAGGAATGATCATGGAATGTGAGGAAAGGGCCCAGCTATACCAATACATTAGAATAGAATAGAGTAAAATAGAATAGAATAGTACAAGATAAAGTGCGCACACACTCCTATGGACTCGCAGAACAAAGAACAGAGAAAGGTGACATGACTTGGGTGGGGGACATTGGGACGAATTCGACCAGGGCCCTAGACTACCCTCCTCGACCCAACCCAGGGCAATAGACACGACACGACACGAGACCACACAGGAACAGGAACAAGAACAAGACAGAGGAGGAACGAGTGATGATCTCCCCACTATTTCCATTCCAATACCCGTATACCCCTTGAGACATCGCGAGCCCTCAAGACACGGGACAAAACAGTCCAAACAGTGTGCAGTACCGCCGGACGACCGACCGACCCGACCCCACCCCAGATACAGTACCCGAACAATCAATCAGCGCCGGAAGAGAACGCCCAGCCATGCAAATCTGTTCCCATCCCCGGTTGAACCCGCGCAGCAACCGACTGTCATACCCCCGATGTGGGCCCGTCTTCCCCTTCCCTTCCCTCTCTTCTCATGCGGGAGAACCGAGACAGTTGGGGATTTGGGCGGGGGTGTGGGGGCGGCAGGGCCACGAGGGACGGCAAATCAAGGGGGCCCCCCCCCCCCAACGAAACGAAAAGATAAGCGCGATGCGATTACGCCGGACTAGTACCGTTAACAGTTTGCTTGGTATTCAATCGATTTCTCTTCCTCCTATAGACTCCGCGACACACGACTGTCACCTTAATCCTTCAGTCGAAATGGTGGATGGATGGATCAAATTATCCACCCGGTGCGGTCCGGGGGGGGGGCAATCATCGAACGCCATGGGATCAGAATTGGAATTGGAATCGAATTCAAACACAAGCGCGTGGGGTGGGGGCGCGGCAAAGGCGGGGGGGGTGGTTTAGGGTTGAACAGGACGGGACTGGACTGGACTGGACTGGACTGGACCGCCCTGGACTGCCCTGGACTGCCCTGGAACTCCACGATCGAAAAGCAATCCCCGTGGTTCTGCCGAGCCCCACACACCGTTTATCGCCGTATCGCCGTGATCGGAAACGCCGTTCACCGTCTCCCCACCCTTTTCTTTTTTTTTGCTTTTGTTTTATTTTCTTCGCTCGATCTCTTCACAGGCTCTCCTGTCCGGCGTTCTGAGATCACGCACACACGGGACCACCTACCCCTTCCGCGCCTTATCTCTCTCCATACTCCACAAAGGATGCCAGTCGGTTCTGCGATCTGGGAAGCAAAGTCCTCAAACGTTGAGTGAGTACCCCGGACTGTACCTTTTAAATCAAATTGCATTTCACCGTTCTTTGTCTCCTCTCGACCGTTTCCTACCTTCGCCCGCCGGCCCGGTGCGGTACGGTCTGCCAGCAGTCCTAACCGTGCCCACGCGAGCGATCGCGTGGCTTGGCGTGTCAACCGATATAAAAGAAGCTGTGGCGCAAAGTGCGGGGGTATGGGGGAGGGGGTGGTTACAGTACACGTTCGTTCGGTCCGATTGTGGGGCAGAAAGAGTCGGTCTGACAGGGCGGCAGAAAGGCAACGGAGAAATATCGGGGACCCAAGGATCATCATCCCCCATTGTCTATGCCTCTTGTCATTCGATTTTGCTCCATTGCCCTCGTGCTCTTTCTGTCCTTTTCCGTTTAACCGCCGGCCCTTTCGATCACACCATTGCACTCCATCAAAAAACCTCCGTCACTGTCGTCCATCACTTCACCCCGACTTTACTCCACACATTCTTTTAGCCTCCTTTTCTTTCCTTTTTCTAATCAACTGCGACTTGAAACTCTATTTTGCTAGTGCGAGATGTGGACTTCCCTTTTTGGCTTTCCCTCGTCTCGTATTTTGTACATTAGAATTTGTGTCTCTCCACTGCGCCGCCCACCACTCGCAGTCGCTTGTCCGCTCATCAGTCTTCAGTTACCGATAGAATTCCGACAATCCCAACGCCTCTTGCCATCCTGATCAATCATTGTGTATGATGATAATACCCCTGGAGTTCCGTGCTCACAGCCAGTCTAGTACCTAGATATTTTCGTTGTAAATGAAGATTCCTCTTGTGGTATAGTTCGTGCGATCCGATTGATTCCATCGAGCCCCCCTCATCCAATACATTCTATTCCAATTTGATGCCCCCCCCCCCCTTCTGCACTTATATTCCAAAGTCAGGGGTCCACAGGAGTCTCATCCTTTCTCATTCTTTCTACTCGCCGTTGGAACAAACCTGAAACCTTACAGGTCAATTTTGAACTCTCGTGGATGATAACGATCGCTGCCCATGTCTATCATCATCTGTGTCTCATCTGCCATTCGCTTCTTTAATTATCCTTTTGATTGATTGTTCTGGGCCTTTGCCTTGTCCGATTGGGCCTGCCCTTGCCCAAAATGAAAAAAGGAAACAGGAAGGAGGGAGGAGGAAGAAAGGCGATGAGGATGACAAGAGAAGACGGGTGTTCGGCTTTTCCGACCGCTCGTTCTCCGCCATCGTCGTCGGATCGCCCATGTTTATCATTGGGAATCGCGATAGTCTTTCGGTCCTGGATCGAGCTCGTTCATTCCGTTCCGATTCTTTTTCCATCCCTATCTCAATCTCAATCTCAATCTCAATCTCAATCATCTGAGTCTCACCCTCTGCCTCTTCGTATATCTTTTCCTCCTGCCTCCTCTGCGCTAATAACCTTTATTCTTTGTTCAAATGAGGTGCATTGCGAATCACTAGAAGCATCGAGCTTTCTTCCATTTTCGAGATATAGCCCTTTTTGAGATATAGATGATACAGATGTAGGTACAGGTACAGGTACATGTAAAGGGGATGTCATAGATTACAGGTACAAGTACAAATGCAGCTATAGACATACACAGAGTGATGACGTACAGCATTCCCTCATCTGTGCACGTAATGTGATATCGATCGATCTTCGTGCCCGACAACAATATCCTCACATCGACTACCACCTTCAGCAGCAGGAGCAGCGACATTCAGACATTCGCTACGTACTTACGAGGGTCTAGAACGGCCTACGTTGAACCTGGTCACCACGCTTAACATCCTCAAGTCACACAGCTCCTGGATAGATATACTCTTTGCAGACGGCAACATGGTGGGTACTAGATTGTACTAATTGTACGTTCGTAATGCTTTGTCCTCTATGTGGGCGTGCGTTTTGCGTTTTGCGTTTTGCGGTTGCAGTCCTTCCATATGACTGTAGCTTCAGTTCAGGCCTAAAGTATTGAGTGTTCGGCTTTCTACCTTCATACCTTCGCCACTTGCGACTACCCTTTCCTCTTTGTTTTATAGATGTCGGATCTGCTTCCCGTGGACAAAGCGAATGAACGTACCAGAAAAAGAAATACGGGCAACGCGGTTCGTGCTCGGATTGTGCGAGTATAGCGTGTATGACAGTGCGCTGTGTTCTATGTGTTCGTGTGTTCATGTGTTCATGTGTTCATGTGTTCATGTGTTCATGTGTTCATGCATTATTGTATTACAAGGCTACCCTCATCAAAACTTTGGAGGTACAAAATATAATCGCATGGTTACCGCCTCTACCTGGCCTACTGGTCGTTAATCGTGACTGGTGAATTACACGATTTTTGATGCTGGCTTTTCAAAGTTTGTGGCCCCCGGCCAACGACTGAGAGCATGTTAACAAAGCGAAAGCAAAATCTGTAAAATGTGGGTTGGGAGTCAGACTCTACCTCAAGGATACGGAATGGGCTGCGCAGGACTAGGATGGGTTAGGATGAGAGGACCTCGTGTGCTTCTCTTTTGGGTATACGATTTTTGGGGTTTCGGTCGCACTTTCTACACGTTGGAAATGGCGCGCGGCCTCATCATGGTTTTTCAAACGTTTTTGTGCGTCCCTTTCCTTATCCCTCTCTCTGCCCGCCCCCTCAAATATGTCAACATCAACGAAAGATGATGTCGAAAGATTGGAAAAGGCGAGAATGTATTCGTCACTTTCCCCATGAAGTTCTAAACGACCCCAAGCCCGGGCTCTTGTGAAGAAACAGCCAGATGTCTTTAGCACGAGATCGCTTATAAACGCATCCTGTGAGGGAGGGGAGGAGAGGGGGGGGGGGGCATCAATTCGATAATCTTGTAACTCTATTCCGACCAATGAAGTTCCCCCGATTTGACCCCTAATCGTTTGTCCCCGTCACCAAGCACTGCCTGGAGACTTCTTGCTCGGTGGCAAAAGTTCCAATCCAAAGGCAGGCAGGACTGACTCAACAAAACGCGGGGGTTGCGGCGATCCGTCGCGATTCCCTCCGCGAGTCACCTCTGCCGCCGCCAAACCCCGTGACCGAGAGCGTATCCATCCGCGGTGTGTGACTTTTCCCATCTCTTGGCGGGCACGGGCACGGGCGCGGGCGACAGTGGCGTTCACGGATCTCCTTGGGGGGAGGAAGATCGAGCGCCGGTTGACGTCTGAAACTATCTGCCTGTTCCAATCCGCGACTCGCGATCACCAATCCACCCTCCCCCCACTTGGGATGGGATCCGTCCATGCGTGCGTCGGGGTCGTGTCAAATTCTTTTGAGCATTCGTCGATATTACAGGGGTAAGAGATAGATTCAGACTTCTCTTCTCCGACCTTCGCCTACCGCCTCCAAGCGAACTTTGGTGATCACTAGCTATCCATCCATATATCTTCTTTTGGTTTCGCCATATTCCATCCCACTCCGAATAGACTATCTAAACACATCCCTACAAAACCGAAAACCCCGCCCCGCCTGCCTCCTAGACCATGGTCGCCACGCAATCCCTCTTGACGTCTCTCCGTCAAGCTTCCTCGAGTCGCATTTCCGGATCTGCATCTCGACTTTCATCGCCCCTCGCCACTTCTGTCCCGGCGCGATTCCTTGCATCCGCAGCTTCTCCCTCTAGCACTTCCACATCATCTGGTGCCGAAACGGACGCTGCTACCGCTGCTGCGAAGCCAGCGCGATTCGGCGGTAAGCTTGACGACGGACTCACCTTCGATGATTTCGTTTCTGGTGACGATCTGCCCCCTGCCAGCGAATCCGCTCGTGTCACACTCGGTAACACGAAGCAGCCTCGTCTTCCTGCCCATTTGAAAGCGAAAATTCCCACTGGTCCGTCTTTTACCAAGATCAAGTCCGACCTGCGTGGTCTCGGCCTACACACAGTCTGCGAAGAAGCACGATGTCCGAACATCGGCGAGTGTTGGGGTGGTGGTAAAGATGGAACTGACGGAAAGCGAGGTGCAACAGCGACAATCATGTTGATGGGTGATACATGCACGAGAGGGTGTAAGTTTTGCTCGGTCAAGACAAGCAGGGCACCACCACCATTGGATGTACATGAACCGGAGAATACGGCGGAGGCCATTTCAAGATGGGGTTTGGGTTATATCGTGCTGACGAGTGTGGATCGTGATGGTGAGTTACCACCGGCAAGGAGATCGATAAACCCCTGATATGTCTCGCGCGTACTTTCATGATAAGCTCGCGGTTTCTAACCCTCATGCTTTACTTGTCTCTCGCCTCCATCTTCGCCTTCCACCTCTTGCTCGTTCCCTCGCCCGTCGTCCTTATTCCTCACCCGCTTCCAGACCTCGTCGACGGTGGCGCTCACCACATCGCTGAAACGATCCGAAAAATCAAACAAAAAGCGCCATCCATCCTTGTTGAAGCTCTGACACCCGATTTCTCAGGCAAACTCGACAACGTCGCGACGGTTGCTCTTTCCGGTTTGGATGTCTTTGCTCACAACGTCGAGACTGTTCCAAGATGTACACCATTCGTTAGAGATCGAAGAGCGAACTTCGATCAGAGTATTCAGGTGCTGATGCATGCTAAGGAGGTGACGAGAGCGGAAGGGAGAGAGGTCATTACGAAGACGAGTATTATGCTCGGTGTCGGAGAGGAGGAGGAGGAGGTCGTAGACGCTTTAAGACGTGAGTGTCATCCTCTGCTGTTCCTTTTTCTCTGACTGGAATCCTCGTCGCAGAGATATAGTATATCACTTGGCTATCCAGCGAGAATCTATCTCATTCGATATTCAAATGCTCACCCCCTTTTTCCCTTGCTTCTTTCTGGATCTATAGGCTTGCGCGAAGCCGAAGTCGATGTCGTCACTTTTGGTCAATACATGCGACCAACAAAACGGCACATGAAAGTCGATCGATATGTCGACCCCTCTGAATTCGAGAAATGGAAATCCGTAGCCGATGACATGGGTTTCCTATACGTCGCTAGTGGTCCTCTTGTTCGATCGAGTTATAAAGCCGGGGAGTTCTTTTTGGAGAACGTGTTGAAGAAGAGAAGAGAACAGGCTGCGAAGATTGATGCGGGGAGGTTGGTCGCTGCTGGCGAGGCAGCGGTTAGGCTGGATGTACATAAGTCTGGATGATCTCGTCGTTTTGTAGTTTACTTTTAGACACGAGCCGTCTTCGTCAACTCATGACCAATGGATGGATGATTTAAATGGAAAGAGAATTCGCATTGGCCCCTTCTCACGAAGGTTTTTCTCGTCCGATGACTCTTGCTGGAAATCCAGACTTCTTGAGATTCTAGCTTCACTTCAACAGCATGAAAAGCTAAAGCATTGACTTTCCAGGGCGCCCCGGCGCTAAGCACTCCGAGGAACTCTGAAGCAGTAGTGACTGGAGATGAGCCCACATGTACGCGACCTATGTCAACTGATCGACCGACATTCAAATATGCATAATTCCCACCAAAGCGATGCGTCGTTTCTGCGCCTACATAGAGGCGAATCTGACCTTGGAATCTACAGATTCATCGCCCCCACTTCTTTCCATCTGACCCGTCTACCGATCTAGGGGTATAGCGCGCACAAGCATCGTCATCCTCATTTTCTAATCCGTCTGCATCTTATCCCCGGAGCCTGAAGACTCCACATCATTCTTTCCCTTCTTGACAACTTCATCGATGAATTCAATGACGCCCCGTCCAGCTCGTTCTGGCAACCCAAGTCCACTGATGAGATTGATCGAACCACCCGTTCGGAGAGCGGCGTCCAAGCCAGAGACAGCCTCAACCCACTGAGAAGACGCGATAACGGCCTGGATTTCCTGGCTAGTCGGAGGACTCGATATGGGGAGAGTGGAAGGAAGGTCTGGGAGGATGACGTGGATGAGTTCGGGCTTGTTTTGGAGAACAGGCGTCACCTTCTCAACCGTTAAGATATTGGCCAACTTGACGTCCCCCGATTCTTGACCCGACGCAATGACATCGTCACTACTCAAACCCAACTGGATGACCTGGGCAAATGCAGCGACCTGCTCATGCCCGACCGCGCTACCCCTTTCGGTTTGGTTCCCACCAAGCGAACCCGCAACTCCTCGGGCAGGTGCGGGTGTCACGCCGGCGCCTAACGGCGTCTCAGCAGGCAAATTTCCGAAGTCGGCAAATCGTTGTGGATGAGGTGTGGCAGGTACGGCCGCACCGGAAGACGGGTTTGACGGAGCGGGTGTGGCGAGAACGGATTGGACAGCAGCAGAAGAGGTCGAGAAAGAGGTAGAGGTTGAGCCGGCGGTAGAGGAAGGAGAGGCACCGGCTGACATGTTGGCAATGGCGTCGGCAGCGGACGACTGGCGAGGTTTGGCGGAGGGTCTGTTCAAAGAAATTACAGGTGGAGAAAAGGACAGAGAATGGAAGTGACAGTGATTAGCTAACTGCACTTAAGGATAACTTGGCTTGCTATGCGGAAACTCACTCAGATCGAGCAGCTGTGATCGGGAGCGGCACAAACTCCGGGTCTTGAATCAACTGGTTGATGTTATAGGCATGAGTCTCATCATATTCGGTAGAGGCATCTTGAAACCAGTACTGCAAGGAGGAGGAGAAAGGTGAAAGAAGAGATCGAGACGAATGAAATTCGTTAGCTCATCGTGCAAGTCTTGTATGGGATGGTCGCTACCGAATTTTGTCGTCCTCCAGAGTCGATTTTCACCCCAGCGGTTTCAGAGGGATACATCGTTACCCAATTCCAGCCTTCCCGCCTCTGTCTCTCCCCTTCCAGTCCGAGCGTCACCATGGTAGAACCATATGTGTCGGTCGCACCCGAGCGCAAAGAAGAGAGAAAAGAGAAGCTCGACCGCAAGGAAACAAAACGAGGATGGGCGAAAGAAAACACACTCACGAACAACCTAACATCCGAGCTAGAGAACTTCAACACATGTGTCCGTCCACTTGGGTCTGTTCCACATTTCGTGAATGTACAGTCGGAGGGAAAGAGGATGTATTCGTCGTCTTCGGTGGAGGAAGAGCCTTCTCGAGATTTCCAGGCTGCACATAGCACCAATAACAGGGATACGCAAGGAGGAGGAAGTGAAAGGATGGAAAAGAGGACGTGACAAAAATACAGCGGGAATTGACAATTGGTAAACCGTCAGTAATTCAGCTCGGTGGATGATCGCATCACTCTCGTTACTGTCAGTTATGTGAGGTGTACATGCGATCCGATCCGATCCGATTCGCTACACCCATGTCAAAGTATGGAGGTTTGGGAAACTTGAATTCATACTCACAGAAACTGAGCAACCCATCTTCCGTCACCGACACCTCGATCCTGCCCTTTCCAGGTTGGGCATCTACGAAATTGCTATCGTTAGACCGTCGAATGGATCGACCGGCTTTGATCGAGAGAGGGAGGGAGGAGCGGATGGAGGAGGAAGTTGACATGGTGTGATGTGACGTGGCGTGGTGTAGTGGGGTGTTTGTCTTGTATAGTGGGTGGTTTCTTTCTACCTGTCACGCTCGGTTTCACGATCTTTGTAGATTGGGTTTCGTACTTCTTTCTTCTTGACCTAGACCTGATAGAGTGAGGTGTTCCATTGAAGGAAGGGATAGGACGTCGAAGTTGGTCTTACTTCCCTGCTTTTCCGACGCATGGGAGGGGGAACAGGTGGTAGACAGGCGTCGTGTCGTCGTTGGGTTTCGAATCACGAATCACCGGATCGCGTTCAGGAAGGCTCTAGATATCCAGCAATGAATGATACACGTCATTACTCGCTTCCGGTTCTGGTGTCCAAAAATCTGATAGTGAGTCTTCAAATCCAGCGACCCACCGTGAGAACCGCTAGAACCTTCCTTTTACTTTCGAAATCCTCTAAAAAGCCCCTTGTGTTGTGTGTCATCTGACCCTGCGACGGGAGGGGAAAGACACTCCATTGTTCCTGGTGAATTGCCCAAACAAGTAATAAATCTATCCGCGGAGGAATCTTTGGAACGGGGTGGGCGAGGGAGTTCGAGGCGAAACAGGAGGAGAAGAGGAGGTTACAAGGAGTTGGAGTGGGCGTCCTTGAGACCCCCGGCCCCATCAATTGATTCCCGCCACCGCGGCCATCGCCCTCTTGCCCTTTCCCACCCACCTCTGTCGGCCTCCTGTCCCCTCGCGCCCCTTGCCCCTGAGCGACGGGTGAGATGGATCAAAGGAAGGCACGGACGGACTAACAAACGGGTTCTCGCCCCCTTCAATCCCTTGGCCTACCTAACCCGTTCGGTGCCATCGCACATATATATCAACACCACCATCATCATTGACATGCTCGATCATCATCAATTTTCCCCTTGCATCCTCATCTGCCCACTATCAACAACTTCAACCAATATGTCGTCAACAACTCGATCATTCGGGTCGTTTGGTGGCACAGTGATGGGATCCTCAATATCCCATTGCCACCTCTCAAGAAAACGCCCATAATTGACGGCTCAACAAGTCTTCAACTTCAACACACCACCGGCACCGATCATTGGTATCGGCCAAACGACACGCCCGTCGTTCGTCTGTTCCACTGGCAAACATGTCAGAACGTTGAGGTCCACACCGCCTTCGGGCTGGATTTGAGAACAGACCCAAAAGGACACGGTTCGAATCCGTCGCCCCATTCGTCCCGTTTGAGTTCGTCCTTCAACGTTTCAACTTTCGGGGGTTTCTTCGCTTTTCATCAGTGAGAAACAACAACAAAGGATAGGAATCATCCAGCTGAGTGTTGAGTCAAGTCAAAAGTCAAGTCAGTTCGGTCTAAGCTTGGGTTTCATTTCGGTTTCGTCCGTCATTGGACTCTATTGGGCATTTTGGACATCTAGACATTTGGGCATTCTAGCATTCGAGTTTTCGACTTTGAGCGAGCTGAGATAACGGGTCTTTCGAGACGAAAACAGGAAATACTTGGGGCAAGTATATTTGAACTTTGCGCAGCCATGGTCACCAGTTTCAGTACCGCCGGCATTGAGTGAAAATTCACAATTTCCGTCGCCTCGCATCCTCCGTCCAAGGCCAAGCACGCTCTACCAAGTCTTTTACGACGTTTCGACCCCTTCACCGGTCCCCTTCGCACCCTCCCCCTTCCAATGTTCATCTTCCATCTTACATCAATCGACTCTCCGCCGCAGGATCTGAGTTCGAATCACCTTTCCCCTACTTCATTCTCTCTAACGCACTAAAAATTCCATCTCTCACACGACACGACACGAGACTCTTCGTCCTCGTGGTCGTTCGGTCTTGAAGTTTCCAAAACGCTCAACGAAATCGAAATACAAGAAGGTTCCATCCACGGTTCCACGGTCTTCTCATCATCATTCTCCTCCTAGAGTTTCTCTTTCTCTCTGCTTCCATTGGCTTCCCCCTCCGTCACGCGCACGCTTTTTTTTCATTCTTTTCTCCCACGAACCCTGTTTTTGGATGACCTCTTGCTCTTCTTTGAAGACGAGGCCCAAAACTCGGCAAGGGTCGGGTCGGTTAAACAAAAAAACAAAAACAAGAAACACACCTCAAATACACCTCTCTCGTTAATATAAGTATAACACAAGAAAGGCGGGTTAAATCGTTCGGGAATTGGACATCGCGATAAGAAAGACGAAAACTTGGGGTTCGCTCCGTTCGATTCTCTTTTCTATTCTGCTTGTTCTCTTCCTCGACTCTTTTTCAGGAAAAAGTATTGTTTTGTTACCACCGAGGATTGGATTTTATCATAAGCAAAAAGCTGTTTTACGAGGTTGACGGGTTAAGTGGCGTTGCCAATCGGAAGCATAGAGAGAGAACTTTAATTGGATTAAGCAAATAAGCACACAGGTCTTCGCGCCTTTTGTGTGTCTTTGGTTGAAGTATATTTCGTGGGCTCTTCTTCTGTTTTTATTTTCTTTCTTCTTTGCCTCGCATTCGCCGCAGGCACAGCTAAAAAGGAATTCGGCTTCTTGGGTAAGAATCAACCGTTTCCTTTGTTCCATTCCTTTCTCCTTTAATTTTCGCTTCTCGACGTTTTGCTTATCGGTTCC
The DNA here is from genome assembly GCA_025758705.1 of Goffeauzyma gilvescens. NCBI lineage: Eukaryota > Fungi > Basidiomycota > Tremellomycetes > Filobasidiales > Filobasidiaceae > Goffeauzyma > Goffeauzyma gilvescens. Next base: position 12,747 of record JANGFI010001800.1, on the reverse strand, counting down.
ACTTCTCTCTCGTTAGAGGGCGGATCCAAGAGCACGTTACTTGATCGTCTTCCGCCCCCTTCCCTTTCTCCTTCATATGACCGTCTTTCGGCCTTCTATCGCTTGGTTCGATACCCCTCCCCGCACATGGTCACCGGTCCTAACGCACCTTCTTTTTGACTCAAATTGGCCTATCATAGTCTATAGTCGCAACCGGAACAACACACGGTGGGTATCCTGGAAGTACAACCGATCTTGGTCTTTGGTCAAAGTCAAAGTCGAAATAGTTATCGAGAATCCATAACGTTGGGAATCGGGGAAAAAGCACAGCCAGATCTGATAGTTACAAAATGTGAGACCCACTCATCCCCTTGGTGTTGGTGTTGGTATTGGTATCTTGCGTCGGAAAGAAAGACAAAAGGGGTTGTGGCAGGCCGTATGCGAAGTAGGTCTGGATGGCTTGAGACAAAAGGGGTTGTGGCAGGCCGTATGCGAAGTAGGTCTGGATGGCTTGGGGAGGAAAGCGCATGAGGGCCGCGCGTGGTATCAGGCTGGCTCGAAGTAAAGAGTTCTCACATGTTTGAGGCTTTTTCTAGGACCAACCCACAAGTCGCGGAACTGATCAACGCAAACACCATCCGAGACCGCATGCGGCCAATGACTCTCTATTTAGAAGTCTCGCTGTTATTAACTTTACTCCGGAATCGACAATGTCGTGCTATAATTGCGCTCACAGTAGTCGGCCGACAATCCACTCCAGGACTAAAAACACACTCAAATCAAATCAATCGGGGAGGGGACTAGGAAACTGGAAACTCGGAGATCCGATCGATGGGTAAATTGGGTTAGTAAGCTGCACATCCGCTTCTTGTTTGGCGTTGCATTTGGCGTTTGGCGTTGTCGTCGTCATTGTCAGTCGAGAAAAAGTGGTGATGCTCAACATTGTTCCATCGGAATTGTTCTTTCACATCATTTTTTCATCCAATCGAAAAAACCATCTTCATAAAAACCATCTTCATCGACATTGTCGCCTACCTCGAATGTTCTGCGTACAACCTTTTTCGACTCGACGTCCTTGTTGGCCGAATCGGCTGTCTCGTCTACCTTCGAACGTTCTCGTTTTTCATCTTCACCTGCCTTTCCGCACCTATTCATCAAATACTCGACTACATCGATACTAACTACCTTTTTCGACTCGACGTCCCTGTTGGTTGAAACCGGTCATTTGTTTCATCCCCTTGATTGTTCTTCTCTTCTCACCTTTCGCCCTCCCCCGACTTTCAATCCACACAATTAACAGCCGATACCCCGACTCGCGCAACCCGTACGATTAGAGATGAGAAACAGAGATCAATTGTATTAATCCTATCACCTGCTACACTGGTAGACATGACCTTATCTCATCCATTCCCCGTCCGTCCAAACATCCCTTGCTCGCATAATTCATGCTGTGTATGTTCTCAGCCATCTTCTTTGCCCTGACTTGTGATTTTATACTTTGCTTCTCAAGTCCATCTGCATTGATTCGGCCGCCCGAGACCTTTCGAGAGGAAGGATTTCAAGACGGCAGTGGCATTGTGAGACGCAGGTCTGTCGCCATCAAACCCCCTACATGACAGTACAGTAAGGACATTAATATTCGCAGTGATGCGGCAGCTAGAACTTGATAGACAAGACACTCCATACATTGATTTAACCCTTATCAATTGCAATATTCTATCCACCTGAACCCTCGATGGATGTGTGCCACTACTCCATGATGAACCGTCGCCAAAGGCGTTGGCCGCAGTCTTTGGACGCGCTGTTTGAGGGTTGGGCAATCCGCGGTGTGTTTGATTATATTGACACCCCCCATCCTGTTACTGACGCGCTCCCTGGGCGATGAGCAAGCGAACCAAGCCACCCCCCCCCCAAGACCCCCCAGTATTGGAAACAGTAATGAGTTTGAGTGAGGTTTCAAATGAAACCTGACATGCCTTCCTTCTTTAAGTCATATCGTTGTTCCATTCCACTGGTACTTGAACCGATCTAAGACATCTAGACCTATCGAGATACTATCACCCATCAGGTCCGCCAAATCTGAAAGTGATCTCATATTCCTCAAACGCAGAACCAATATCTCAAATTCCCAGCTCTATCTTTCCCTCACGCCTCCTTTCCACCATGTCCAAAAACTCAGCTAACCCGAGCAGCACTAGCAACAACAATGCCGGCCCATCTTCGTCTGAGCAAAAGTCCTCCACACAAGAAAGCAAAAAACAACAACATCTGGAACAACTCGGTGTTCTAGAGGAAGATGATGAATTTGAAGAGTTCCCGGCGGAAGGTATGTCATGATTCTTCTTTCACTGGATCTTTTTTGATCTAGGATTCGTCCCTCTTGCGGTTCTTCCGAATTCTCAATGTCGTCATCTTTCTTCTGGATACTGATTCATACATGTACCTCTACCTGATATTCAAATCGCCGACATACCTTCCCGTCATTGTCACCTTCAATGTCTCTCCAAACTTTCTCATATCCTCCTTCTTCCCGCTGCCTCCCTGTGTATGTCTCTCGAATCACCAACCCGCCTTCCGGCTCCCCTGGTATCATCATCCAGACTGGCCACAATCTGCCACAACTCTCGCCAACCTCGCCGCCGGCGCCGGCTCAGGACAAGACCCGAGCGCGAACTTGTGGGAAGATAACTGGGATGACGATGATAAAGAGCCTAAGTTTACGCAGCAATTGAGGTGAGTGTGTTTGTGTACCTGTGGTTCGTGATTTTTGGATGACGATCTGGATGTGGGAATTTCTGGGGTTGGGACGGGAGGGGGTATTGCGGATGGCAAGTTCTGCCAAAAAGCACACGATGTGAGGAGCGGAGTTCGAGGAAGAAGTCATTCGTTCTCAAACAAGGTTTGATGAGCATCAAGTATGGATATTTCGGAGACTGCAGACCCGGCATGTCTTCGTGTACTGCTCTTGTATACGAGATGTTTCCTCCTCGGTCGGGGAGAAAGATGTCCGAACGTCCCACTTCTGCAAGAATAGGCTGACTGACTTAATTCTCGCTTGCATCATCTTCTTCTACGAAATAGGGCGGAACTTGAATCGAGGAACGCGGACTCAAAGATGTCTTAGTCTTAGTTGGCCTCGTTGACCCGGGGAGCAAGCATGTGTGCGATACTAGGGGAAACGTGGGGGGAAGGACATGGATGGGCGGATCACGCGGAGCATTCAGCAAGGAGAACGAGAGGGAAAGTTGTAACGATACTGGAGGGGGTCGCCTCTTCCGAAAAGCCAATAAATGACAATATGGTATGAGACAGACTAGAATGATGCTTCATGGATATTTACATATCGAGCAGATTGATCATTATCTCTATGGGAACCGGATGAAACGTTAAAATAAGAGCGGTGATCAATAAGCACATCTGCAATAGAACGTATGATGCACTTTTCCTGCTAATACGTGGGATGTATCATGTAATCCATGTGCAAAGCCTGTTTGTGCCAGGTACCGAATGCAAGCACAACACTACAAGATATTTAAATTTCATTCAGATAGAAATCCACCCAGTATCTCCCCTCCACCCCAAAGTTATTGAACCTCGCTTCCCCTTCTCGACAGGGCCGAAGGGTTCGCCGCACCAGGACTTCCCATTACACTCCCAAAGTAACCCGGCGTCCCAGCCGCCACTGATCCTCCGAAATACCCGCCGGGTGTTCCCGTATAATGCGTATACGGTGTCGTCGGTGTCCATCCCGGAGTGCCACCCAACGAGTTCGCTCTTCCTCCTGCACTCTCCCCAAACCCTGGCGCACCATCCCCAAGCCTCGCAGGCGCTGTCCCACGTTGAGCCATCATTTCTCTCTTTCTTGCTTTTCGTCGCTGATTCGCTGTCATGACTCCTTCTTTCATTCCGGACTTGTATTTCCCGGTAACACCTTGGGCGTGGCCGACTTCGAGACGGAGACCCATGCGTACTCGGTCGGTGCCGAGGAGAGAAGAGAATCGGTAGGAGGGGTCGTCGAAGTGAGAAGGGTAGGCAGGGTCTTGAGTCGCTTGAAGAGTCGGACGAGGGGAGACCGGTGTTGGGTCTGATAGAGACGGCCGAAGGATAAGATTACGACCGGGGTGGGGGGGGGGGGGAAGAGCAATGAAATGAGGCGAGAAAGGCGCGTGTCAAGCAAGAGTGAGGAAGAAGATAAAGAAAGACGACGGTCAGTTCCTTTGAGGCACTCGCAAACGTTGGCCAAGATGGGGTAGGATGAGCAACTCACCCATAACATCCTCAATCACACTATCATAAAACCTCCCGAATCTTCTTCTCCTCGTTCTCGCGGGACCCACCAGTGACCCTCTCTGGCCGCTGGGTCCAGCCCCGGGTGCAGTCTCAGCAGTGGGAGACATTGCGCTCACCATCCCAGGTGTATCGGGATCTCGGGGAGAAGCGACTTCGTCTTTCACGCTGCTCGCACCTGCCCCAACGCCACCCTGGATGCCAGCGAGTTCTTTCTTAGATGGTGGAAGAGGTTCAGCATAGGTTTTGTACAGATGTCGAAGATGAAGAGCGGAGAAAAGGTCTTGGTCTAGACGGATTGGGGGAGGCTCAAATCCTGGTAGGGGATGGATTGGAGGTGACGAACAACCAATAGGGAGAGACAGTTTGTGGGAGAAAATGAAGGTCGGTCAGTGTCAAGAATGTCAGCAACGTAAATGGAGATGAGACGTGCCAAGAAAGCTATCGGCATGATAAGCGATTTCGAAAGAATCGAATATATTCTTCACCTATACATGTCTTCACTGAGAGATGATCAAGGAAAGACACTTACTTTGCCAACTCATAGGAATGACCAGGGGCACACCAGTCGGTACCACGTTTGACGACGACGACACCGACGAAGTCTCCTGCGACGTTTCCTGCTCACCGACGACCTTTTGAGAGGACGTCATTACGCTGTTGTCTGGCTTGAGCTCATATGAGACTAGGGATGAGGCGTCGGTTTGCATCGTACCTTGGTTAGTATTTTCAGGTTGGTGCAGTGACATTTCGACGAGACAGAGTTGGTTGGTTTGCTTGTGAGGCGCGAGTGTGGGTGAACGTTGATGGTGAGCAATATTGCGGAATGCAAACCGCTCAAGGGGATTATATCCTCCTTTGAGGACTGTGAAATACGCCTCCCTTGAAGAGGAGTCAAGTTGACAAGTCGGAGGGCAGTGCTCCATAACGGTGGAGATGCTTGCCAGTCTAGTCTATTCCAGTCCAGTCCCCTGTTCATTACAGTCACCCGCGGTTCGGTTGTCAAATGACTCACGTGATCACCCTTAATCGCGTGCCAAGAGTGACGCGATCCATTGAAAGCCTAGTTCATCTGGATTTTATAAGTGAAAGCGTCCTTAAGAAGATTTAAACAGCTCGTTGATGAGCTATACCTACTAGGTCGCTACAGATCAGTGTGTTCTCACACCTTATCTTCATCCCACAGGACGTCTTAAGTCTTGCCCACACTATATATTTTTATTCAGCGGAGGCATCTATCCCGATGAGCACTCACGTGCAAACTATGACACCGCCATCCGGTCAGGAAACCTATCACAACCACGACCACGATCACCTGCAAAAACAGGAACAACGAAATGAAGCGTCAAGGAGGAGGTACTCACGACGACGGCGACGACCACAACTTCTAGACCTCTTCATCCAAGCTTTACCATTCCTTATTATCCCCCTCTACGTTCAACTAGCCCCTTACACGAAAGTTGAAGAGAGTTTCAATCTGCATGCGATTCATGATTTCATGAAATACGGATACGATGGAGTATTGGACTGGAATAAGATCTGGAAGGGGGGCTGGTTAGAGACAGCAGATTCTTTGAGGTCGGTGAGTCTTTATCCGAATCATACTTGTACAAAAACAGCACTAGATAAATCCAGCACCAATAACATTTGTCCGTCGCTTCTCTTCGAGGCAATTCTATGCAGTTTGACCACATCGAACACCCAGGACCGGTTACAAGAAGCTTCATACCTGCGATATTCATCGCGAGTATCTCTAAAGCGATCATGCTGCTTTTACTGAAGCCACTCGGCCTTGTAACGACTGGTTTGGGAGCTCAAAAGACTGGTGAGTAGGGGTCTTATCTCCTCTGTGGTGATTTCCGCTGTTTGAGATTGTGAAACGACTAGGCTTCTACATATTCTTGACTGCTGACACAGATGACTTCTCTGCTTGTGTCTGGTCTTGCAGTACGAACGCTGATTGGCCTTGGTGGAGCTACATCTTTATACCTCGTTTCCCGAGCTATAAGAGGAGCGACAGGACGCTCAGTCGAGGCGAACCTATTCATTCTGCTATCAATCACTCAATTTCATGTTCCGTACTACGCTAGTCGGACGTTACCGAACTTCTTGGCATTCCCACTTGGTATGTCTTGTTGGACTTCGTCACTGAGTTTGCCACCAACCGTCTATTGTCGTTGTTCTGACTCGCTTTCCCCTTCTCTGACCCATTGCTGATTTCACGTAATGCGAAAATGCGCCGCCTCATCTGTAAATTCTCCCCTCCTGCTGCCATATGTCACGTTCCTAAACTGTTCACTCCAGTGACCGCCTCTCTCGCCCTCGTCCTGAGCTCCGCCCCGCTTGGCTCAAAGTCCCAACGAAACTCGCCTCCAAATACGAGATCCACGCCACTCAATCTCCTCACTGCTCTCCTCCTCATCGCCTGGACCTGTTCTGTCATCCGTGCCGAAATCGCTCTTCTTCTCGCCGGTCTCGGTTTGACACTCTGGTATGTGAACCTCATAAGTTTTCACAAGTTGGTGATCACTGTGGCTATTGGAGGCCTCGCTGGAGCATCAGGGAGTGTGATGCTGGATAGTAGACTGTGGGGAAAGTGGACTTGGCCAGAGATGGATGGGATTGTTTTCAATGTCGTGAATGGGAAGAGTGCTGATTGGGGGGTGAGTCTTTCCTCTTTGATCGATGATTGTCGTGTCGAGTTGCGTCCAAATGGAATGAAGTGATTCTTCCGTCATCTTTACTGACCACAATCCGAAAACGATTCCCTTGCAACGCGTATTCTATTCCCTTCTCTGCCCAACATCCAGGTAGCTCCATGGCACACCTATCTCTCATCTTCAATTCCAAAGACTCTTCTCTTCTCTCTGCCCCTCTGCATATTTGCACTAGGAGATGTGAAAACCCGTCGCCTTCTTACAGGGTGGAAATCAATCCTCCTCGTACCATGTGTAACAATGCTGGCTGGATTGAGTGCACTAGGGCATAAAGAGTGGAGATTCGTGGCTTATGTGGTGCCTTGGTTCAATGTTGTAGCAGCGTTTGGGGGTGCAAGATTGTGAGTCTCATACTGACCACTTCATTGCTCTCGATCTATCCATATCGAATTGAGAAAAAAATCATTAATCCCCCTCCTCCTCGATCGATGGATCGCATCATCAGGTGGCAATCACCGCGCAAAAAAGGCGTCCTCTCTAAAGTTCCCCAACTCGTCATCCTCGGGGGTCTCTGTGCCAATATCTTCATCTCAACACTTCTCACCGTCGTCAGCATGTACAACTACCCAGGAGGTGTCGCCGTTTCTGCCCTCCATGAGATCATCCCCCACGGCATATACGCACACCCACGTATCTATTTCACACATTGGCCACTCATGACCGGTGCGTCACTTTTCACGTTCGAAGAGGCTATCGGCCAATCTCTCGATTCGGATCTACTCAAGAGTCCGACAAGGAGTCAATGGGAATATAATAAGACCGAGTCCCTAGCCGAGGCTAGCCCAAAAGAAATATGGGACAATGGATTCGATTTCGTCGTCGCAGAGTCACGGTTTGGGGAGAGGGCGGGTCCGGGAGGAAAGACGGCTCCATGGATCAAGGTTCAAGACATCGTGGCTTTTGGAGGATTGAGAAGGAAAGGGTACCAGATCCAAGGAATAGATTGGAAGTCTGATGTTGGGATTTGGTCAAGGGAAGATGTACGGAACAGTAGTCAAATTTTGTTTACGTGGTATGATGGATGATGGATTAATACGAATTTAGCGATCCATCAGGCTGGAAGGATCATCATGCATAAAGTTCAATTCTTCCCTGTTCTGCAGGTTTGGATCCAACAGGTTTTGAGCTACTTGCATTAGCTCCAGATTGGTGAGGTCGTTGCCCAGATGATGGTGATGGGAATCATGGTCATTGACGAGGGCAGCTTCGAGGTGATTGTGTTCGCCAAACTCGTGTATACCATGAATGTCTTCCTGTTCTTGTTCGTTAGCTTGAGGATCATCCTCGTGGGACGCCTTTCGCTTTTTCGCCGCCGAAGATCCAGCCTTGGGTTTCCTCGGCCTTTTCGGTCGCTTAGCTGCTTCCAATGGTTCCGGTACTATGCCATCGATGAACATCCAGGGTTCATCGGCATCCTTGGGCGGCATCTTCTCGCGCAGAGGGTTGAGTTTGAACCGTCGAAGCGGAGCTGCTGCATGACCTTTGCCTTTGATTTCCATAACGAGTACCGCCGCCATGGCGTCAATTCGGTCGTACATGCCGTTCAACTGAGGAGAATAGTTGTATGTGTATCAGCATGATGATCTTCAGCCAGAGAAGAGGACTTTAGACAGCAGTCTCACCTCAGCACTCCTCCACCTTGGCGTTTTGATCTCTAGCACTTTCTCATTTGCGTCTGCTCGTCCCGTTAGATTTGCAGCTCTTGTCCATTCACCAGGAGCCAGGCCAGAATCTTCCCCTTCGGATGAATTTTCGCTCGATTGATAATCGATTCGTCTGATCTCAGGGGGAGTTTGTCAGCCATCAAGTAATAGATAAAGGGAGTTTCGGGGAGAGAGATCGGGATTGAAGACTCACAGAACCTTAGATGGGATTATTTCGTTCATTCTCGCTGCAGCCTTGAACCGCTTTTTCATTTTCTAGCAAATCGCAATCACTCTGCTCAGCGCGCCAGTTAAATCATCCTATTGTACATGGGGGGGGGGGAACCTTGCTCACCAAATCTTTCCTTGCCCAACGTCGCCCTCTCCTCGCGTCCTTGAGATTCGTTTGCTTTGCAACATCGCTGATTTGATACGAGTACCTTTTGTTGAAGTTCAAGAAAGATGTCCTCGCTGCGTTCTGCGATTCGCAAGCAAGGCGAGAGGGACTGCCGTTAGCTAGCCTGTCGTTTGCCAGTATTCGCCTCTTTCTGTCAAACCAGAAATAAGAAGGGACACTGGTTGCTCACCTTGGCCGACTCGATGTTCAATTGTGATTCCGGGACATTGAAGTGAATTTCACCTCGTAGGAGACCATCCAGGACGACTTCAGCGATATGCTCATGCCATTCGACGTTATTTGGATGTCTTGGGCCGAGCATCCAGTGGGGACCCCCTTGTTCCGGACCGGGAAGAGGGTCTTCTTCACCGATCTGGAGCTCTTGACGCATCTGTTCGGTTGAAAGCAAGAGAGATGGAAGAAAGATGGGGCAAAAAAAGGGATGGGTTGAGCTGCGGTTCTCTGTCTGTGCTGCAGACTTGAGATACCACGCCAGGAAGATTCCTGGAGGCTAAGGGAAGGCGACTCACTCTTTGACGGACCGCCTTGGATAATTGATCCATCCTAACTCTCTGACTGACCCTCTTTCCGGTCTCCTCACTGATTGGTACGAAAGCCCCTTTGTTCTCTTGCTCCTGAGATTGCTGATGCATAAGCTGTTCATGGTGTTGTTGATGGTGCTGATGCGTCTCATGGTTGTACATCTCGTGCGATGCTTGTTCAGCTTGTCGTGGGTCGTAGTCGTAGAGCAATTGAGGTTCCACCAGGATATGTGTATCGGAAGGGGTGGAAGCTACTCCCGTAACACCCCGTTTCCTTTTTCCAGTCGTTCGCTTCTTCTCGCGATCTCCGTCTGAGGTCGCGATCGCGGCATCGAACAAGGTCGTTTGACCTCCAGGGGCCACCCCTGATTCTATCTCACGCCGAGCAGGCTCTGACATAGAGGTCGAACCCAGCTTTTTCTTCTTACCCTTCTTAACCCTCTGATTTGACTTCCCACTGTCATTCTGGCCGTATGAACTTTGGTTGTGGTGCTCTGATTGCATTCCATCGGTGGCTCCCAGCACCTGATCCTCGTGCGACTGCGAAAATTGCTGGTGATTGACTACGAGTTGGTCGTATTCATTCGCAGCAGCTGCAAGGTGATCAAACCCGACGGCTGGATAATCCCCTACACCTCCAAGCCCAGTGGAATCGAGGAATTCGCCGCGGTACCTCTCGTACGGATTATTAGTGTGGAGATGCTGGTGTTGATCGTTCAGGTCGGGATGAATGTGATGTTCGTGAGCGTGTTGGATTTGATGATCGTGGAGAGATTGAGTAAGGTCCTGCGGATTCTCATAATCTGGCTGGGGTTGCCCGTGTTCATCGTGAGAATGGTCGTTCGCGTGAGAAGCTGGAGGGTGCTCCTGCGCTTGTCCGAGTGCGGCGAGGTGTTGAGCGATGTAATCGTCCATGCTAGCTGCTGCTGCTGCTGCGGCCACTGCATCCTCTTCGTTATCTTCTTCCAATCCTACTTCCTCTCCTCCGACCTCTCGGTCTCCCTTGTCTTGCTCTTCTGCCCCTGACACCCCTTGTCCGAATTCGAGCCGATCCAGAGCGATAGCATCATCGTCGACCCCGGCCTGGATCCCCTCGGCGAGATCGAGCTCGGCCTGCATTAGACCTTCATTGCCTCCCGTCTTGTCCGCACTCTCCGTGATTTCCTCTAGGCGTTCCTGCTGTTCCTGTTGTTCCTGTTGTTCTTGAAGCCCCTGTTCCTGATGCTGTACATGGCCTTCGTGGCCTGGATGCACATGTCCATTTTCATCTACATTTCCGTATCGGTGCTCGTGCTGATGTTGCTGGGATATCCTCAACTGCTCCCTCAACCGTCGAACCTCTTCGCGGAGCGCATCCATATCGTTCGGTAATGACAGATTAGCAGCTTCTAACAGGATTTGACGCGCCTGGACTGCTGTCTCGGTTTCTTCTTCCACTCCTGCTACTTCTGCGTCTATTGGCCCCGCCAACATTTGCGATTCCATTTCCAGTTCTTGTCCCGTCTCAGGGGTCGTTTGCGGTGCCTGAACCATTAAATGCAAGGGATGCCCTTCGAGATCGTTGACAGGTTCGTGGAAATCGACATCGAATGGTATATGGGTATGTCCTGCTGCGAGTATCTTCGAATGCCCCTGTTTTTGTGTATGTCGTCTCAGGTTCAGTGGTATTGACATTGTATTCGCTCCTTCAGTTGCGCTCGCGCTGGATCTTGCTGGGGATAATGGTGATGATGCCTCTGCTGGTACTGATGTTGAGTCTGGTGCTAATTCTATCTGTAGTGCTGGTGGTGGTGCCGGTGCCGGTGCCGGTGCCGATGCGGTTGTCAGTGTTGGATTTGATATTGTCGAGGACGTTAGTGTCAATGTTGATGCTGATATTGGCCCTGTCACTCCCTCTGGTACTGGTGCTGGTACTTTCAAGTGTGTAACGTTCAATACATCGTCACTTTCCCTAGATTGTCCTCTATGCTGGAACTCATCATCGCCGTCGCGTTCGTATTGTTGCTGTTCAACGTGCCTTTGTTCGAAATCGCCCCCGTGCTCAGCCTCTTGTCCGTAATAGTACCCGTAATGATGTTGATTTCCTGCTTCGTCCTGTCCCTGCTCTTGCTCTGGCTCGGGCGCATGATGTAGCTCCTGTTGTCGTACATCACCATGAGCTCCTGCTTCTTGCTGATGGCCGTACCTAACTTCAGTATTCTCGTCTAACGTCCTAGCGTCTTGATCTTGTAGTTCCTCCTGAGGATGAGCTGATATTCTCCTATCACCTCCGTCTACATCTTCGCTCGTCTCGCCCTGGGGCTCATCTCTACTGTCAAAATCACGCACAAGTTGATCTTGTTCATGTTCGTGTTCGTGTT